>CM044965.1:6736641-6796641 GCA_024516035.1 Bactericera cockerelli | reverse complement strand
GATCCTAGTGTTCAGGGACAGCGTTTCTACCAGAATGTTGTTGGCCAGGACGGCAAAGAAAGCCATGATGATGTAGACGAAGGACATGTCGAATATGATGGTGCTGCCGGGATACTGCTTGATGAAGTAGTCTCCGGCGATCACGAAGCTGGGGAGTAGAAACGGAAAATAAATCCTTTCATAAGAGATACAGTATGTATCTCTTTCATAAGAGATACATATTGAAAGAGGTACATACATTACATACTGTATCTCTTATGAAAGAGATACATAGTACATACTGTATCTTTTATGTAATCCAGGTAGCGTAGGGATCTGTTAGTTTGAATCCCACCCAGTCCATAAATTTTTTCTCATTAATTTGAGTTTGTGACCACATATTGATAAGACTCTGAGAGTTAGGTGGTAGAAAATGCTTTGAGCATTAACCAAGACTGGTGGTTTACCTTCCACTAATGATTTTTATAATTATTTCGAGGTAGATTTCATTTATTTTTTCATTTCATTATTGTTATTCAGAGATTTCACTCATTTATTTGAGGTATACATACATACATAGGTTTTAAAAACAATATGTATAGAAATTAATTGATATTGAGACATTGACGGATAATAGATGTTGTGGAAAGAATGACGGACTTGTGTGATGTTTCGATCAGGTATTCAATGATTTTTAGGCCACACTGTTCTAGTTTGGATTAATAGTTCTTGTGCACCAATCCGTTGGAACTTATTACAATAGGTATTATTAATACGGAGTTCAATTTGTAGATTCGGCCCAGTTTGAACTTTAGATCTTCATACTTCCTCTTTTTCTCCATGTAAGCAGAGTGTAGATTTTCATCAAAATTAATTGTAACATCAAGAATAAACGCTTGTTTTTCAATTTTCTTCATGACAAGAATATCAGTTTTATTGTGGAGAGTTCGAGTTATTATTATAGTGTATACTATGTAATTGGGTGCCTGGCTAACTATTGTAAAGCCAACACCTGTATTTTACTGCACTCTAAATAAAATATACTTATACTTATTATAGGCAGACAATCTTCTACTCACCTGTTATAGGGTAGCAAGAACCCCACTCCGGCCAACAGAAAAGACATGTAGATGACATTGTACTTGTCCACAGGTGGAGAGAGATGGCTGTAGCCGTTAGTGAACCGGAAATCATTGGAAGTGTGAGCCTTGCCCAAGGCTATGTAGCCTCGGGAGAGGTTCTCGTCCATTTTTAAGCGGTTATTATAATTAATAACGGTTATAGTTATTAATAATTAACGGTTATAATAATTAATAACGGTTATAATAATTAATAATTTAACGGTTATAATTACCGGTTACACTTTCAAATGTTTGAACTTCGTACGGTTACTTTTGAAACGGTTTCAGTTAAAATGGTTGCGTTTTAGACGGTTATAATAATTAATAACGGTTATAATAATTAATAATTTAAGGGTTATAATATTACCGGTTACACTTTCAAATGTTTGAACTTCGTACGGTTACTTTTGAAAAGGTTTCACTTAAAACGATTGCGTTTTCGACAAGTTTTAATAATTAATAACGGTTATAATAATTATTAATTTAACGGTTATAAGTACCGGTTACACTTTCAAATGTTTGAACTTCGTACGGTTACTTTTGAAAAGGTTTCACTTAAAACGGTTGCGTTTTAGACAAGTTATAATAGTTAATAACGGTTATAATAATTAATAATTTAACGGTTATAAGTACCGGTTACACTTTCAAATGTTTGAACGTCATGCGGTTACTTTTGAAAAGGTTTCACTTAAAACGGTTGCGTTTTAGACAAGTTATAATAGTTAATAACGGTTATAATAATTAATGATTTAACGGTTATAAGTACCGGTTACACTTTCAAATGTTTGAACTTCGTGTGGTTTATTTTTGAAACGTTTTCAGTTAAAACGGTTGCGTTTTAGACGGTTATAATTACCGGTAACACTTTCAAATGTTTCAACTTCGTACGGTTACTTTTGAAACGGTTTCAGTTAAAACGGTTGTGTTTTAGACGGTTATAATTACCGGTCACACTTTCAAATGTTTCAACTTCGTACGATTACTTTTGAAACGGTTTCAGTTAAAACGGTTGCATTTTAGACGGTTATTGAGATCGTTTTTATTGCAGACGAGCGATAACTATAGAAACCGTTACTTTCGGAGAGTTCACCTTTTGAACTGGAATTAAAAACCGGTAAAGTAGCGTTTTTTTTATTTAAAGAAATCGTTACTATTGAAAATGTCACTGATGGAACTGTTACTATGGAAACTGTTTACTGTCAAATGCTGGTGGATCGGTGAGTTTAAAAAACTGGTTGGAACTAACAAAACAGTTTCTGTTGGAATGGGGTTTTTTTTTTTAATTTTGTTACTGAAACAGTTGACTTCTGGATGGTTTCAGGGACACTCGATTTGATTCAAATAATCATTGATGAAGCACATTTTTCTGTTGTCTGCAAAGTCAGTCAAAAACCTTGGATAGAGTTTTGGAAGAAAAAAAATAATAATCAAAGTTTAGATATTAGTGATATAGTTATCATATTTTGTGTTAATCACAATCGTGACATCACAATTACTCAAAGTAGCTTTACTAAATCTTTGCTTAACTTGGTACTTGAACTACCGACCTTCAGGTTACAAGTCCACCGCCTTATCGGTCAAGCTTTAAACTTACCGTCTTTATCGATCGATGAAGACGGTAAGTTTAAAGATTACCTATTTTATTTTATTTATATTATTTGACAAATGGTCTTAACATATTATCATTATGAATGACCCTCAGAAAAAATAATTAAAGTAACGATTGGGTGCTAACACATTCACTAAGTCTTGAGTCTAGAATATCTAGATCATTTTATTAGGTACCTAAATATTAAATGTATTTCAAGTTAATACGTAAAAATTAAAATGAAATTTTCCTCTAAAAAAAAAGAGAGAAAAAAAAAAAAAGATACCTAATAAAATACAAGCCATAAAAATGTACCTATTTACCTTTTTCTGTCTAGGTCAGTTTTAAAAACTTTCATTGATTGCCCATTGACACAGATTTTAGGAAAAGGGGAGAGTAGAAGCTTTTAGCGAACTTGAGATTTGAACAGGCTTTATTTCACTTTGCGATGTTCATGTGGGTTTTTTTTTTTTAAAAAAAAGGAAAAATTGAATTGTGGGACATTAAAAACAATTTCGTGTCTTAATAATTTTGTTTTTCTTTTGTTTTGTCTTTTTCCTCTCTTCTATTTTTTTTTTATTATTATTTTTTTTTTTCTGTTATTGTTAATTTTTATTAAAAATTATTGAGTGTCATAATGGCTCACTGCCATGGTATTTGACATGTGCATGTCAATTACATCGAAAAAATGACCAACAAACAGGATTTTTTTAAATGGAAAATGTGTTTCATTTGATGAACTTTTAGATAATCTTTTTCCTCATTATTGTGATCTGTTAAAGATTTGTTTATTTATGGCGAAAACAAATGAAGTTTTTTTTGCTTTTAAAGTTGTCAGATTATCAATAAAATTATCGTACTCGGCCATAAAATATGACCTAAAACAAAAAGAGTTTCTACTTTGGTATGATAATAACAATAATAAAATTATTTATATTGTAACGATATTATGGATCACATAAACCAGACTTGTTCAAAATAGAACAGGAGATTCTTTGAGGAAAAAAATATTACAATTTTTTATGTGAACTAGACGAAAAAATAAATTAATTTTTTTGGCCAGTGTCGATGGCGCATTGAATGCACCGGTTCTCGTAGGATCACCGAAGTTAAGCAACGTACAGCGAGGTGAAGACTTCGTGATGCTGGCATCCCGGCCCAACCCAGGCTGAGTGAGTTTAATGTGGGTAGCACGTTTGTCAATTTCCTGCGAATGACCATACAGTTGAAACCGACGGTAAACCCAAATTAAAAATAATTAAAATATTCTGGCACTGTCTTCAAATCAATACTTATCCCAAGGGCACCACCTAACACAATGGTTAAGTTAAAATCTGCACAAAAAAACTCAAATTTCTAATTAGGTAGAGGTCAAAAAAAAAAAAAAAAAAAAAAAAAAATAGTTGGCAAAAGAAACGCATTCACTTGCTCATGAGTTCCAAACGAAAATTCACTGACCAACCTTTAAATACTAATTATGAATGATAATGGCAAGAAAAAATAAATAAAAAAAGTAGTCAGTTCAATAAGACTGCCTAAACAACCTAATATTATAAAACTCAACGATAAAACAAAAAGAAATGTAAAAGATGAAAAATTCACAAACTTTCAATAATTCTCCAAAACAGTTTCGAGGACAATCTTTTTTTCCTTTTTTCATTAATGAAGACTGAGGAAGAGTTTTCCTTGAAAAATGAAAAGAATAAATAGAGGAAAACAATCGCGCATTGATTTTCTTCGAGTCATGCGCGGAAGATGGCCAACTTTCCCCTCGTGCGCTGTTTACCCAGGGTCAACCTACCCCTTGTGCCACGTTTCTCCTTGAGCCCTCTTTCCCCGGACTTGGCTATCTCCTTATTTATTTATAATATAGTCTTTCACCATAGACAACTTTCCCCTTGCCCCGTTTATCTAGAGTCAACTTTCCTCTCTTTGTACTTATTTTCCGCGAACATATTTCCTCTTATAATAATAACAATAATAATAATATCGTCTTATTTATACTGCTCGATTAGGACTAATGAGTACCATTGTTGTAGCAGTAAGCCCAAGACGTATTATTTATGTAGTCAAATCCCAAGCGGGAGAGTAACTTGTCATGTCCCGGCTGGGTTTTGAACCCGCGACCTCTGGATTACCAGTCAGACGCCCACTGAGCTACCGGGACAGACCTGGTTTCTCTAGCCGGGCGGGGGAGCCTGCAGCCCCAAAGATATCAAAAACATTGACAAATATTTTCAAAGTCATATTTCTCAGTGAGCTCTTTTTCCCCCATTTCTCCGTAACACTCCCTTGAATCTAGAAAGTTTGACTATTTATTTAAAATACAAATTCGTTTAAACTCATAGATAAAACACCTCCCGCATATCCGCTGTCCTCTTCATTGTTACCAACACACTTATTCTCCCTTGAATCATCTCTTACCACAGCAAACTCTCTCCTTGATCCCTCCTCACCCCCCAGAGACCCACTTACCCACAGACAACTTTTCTCTACTTCTCCCCTTCCGTTTCATCAATGAATAAGGATGATAAAGAGACTTTAACAAAAAAACATGGGTTGCATTCATTCAGTGAGACGTAAAATGAAGTTCCCCTTTATTCTGTAGTAAGTTATCATATTTGTGTTAATCACTTTCGTGATTTGTGTTAATCACTTTACGAAATCTATGCTGAAACCTGGACTTGAACCACCGACCTCCAGGTTGCAAGTCCGCTGCCTTATCGATCAAGCTACTGAGGTCGGTCTATCCAGAAATATATTAGGACGACCAGATTTGAGACTACAAAAGCTCAAATTTTAAAAAAAATGAACATTTTGAAAATCTCAATGGCTTTCATACATTTCCATTAGGAACTAAATTTCAGCTCAATTGGCACAATGTAGGCCCCTTTACATTATTCACCAGGTTGGGTACCCCTCATTTCTGAATTTTTGCATTTCTATTGCTAAGATATCTATGCAGCATTTGCCGGGGATCTGTTTTCGCCCTTGGCGTCATTTCACCAAACTCGGGATTTTCTTTCTACGGTGTGTGGGGGGCGCGGGGTTTATATTAAGAGTTGTTTGAGAAAGGGCAGTGATTTTGTTCTTTTAAAGATTTTTACTTCCGAGAAATTTCTAGTATTAGAAATCGGAAGTATTGTGTTCGTTTTTGTAAAAAAAAAAAAATTTTTAGCTCCGATTTCAATTTTTTTCATATTTCTGGACGTTTCGTAACCTCCTCAGCAACTTTGTTTTTTTTTTTCAACTTAATTGTCCAGGAAATAACAGCTTCTCTAGGATTTTGATGCTTGTGATATTTTCTGTTTTATGTTTGTTTATTTTTTTATACTTTTCACCCATAAGGTATAAAAAGTATTGTTTGTTTTTTTTTGTTTTCGATCCTCTGCAATTACAGGAAACGATCATCTCAGCCTTGTAAGAATTCTCAACAAATGATTATGATGTAAAAAGAAAACACACCAGTGTAAAATAAAATACATAACTAAAATACAATTATTTTTAATGGTTATAAATTGGGTAGGTACATATAATAATGGAGTAGTAATAGTTGAATTGTCCTTTTTTATGTTTTAAAATAATTATTATTTTTTTAAATAATTATATAAAAAAAAATGTTTTATTTTCTTAAAAAAAAAAAAAAACAAACAAAATTGTTGCAAAAGTATTTCAACTTCATCCAGAGCAAAAAGGCATTGATTCTATTTTATTTTATTAGCCTAAAAACTAAGGAGGATTGGACAAATAATATCTATGCTACTAAACAAAAAATGTGAACTTTATCATTTGGAATGTCTTTTAAACAGAATATCATTCAAATACATAGCTAGCAAATCAGCTTTTACAAAAAAACTATGCTTGTACAATGTACAATTGTACATATGCAAATTATAGTTTGTAGATAGCTTCTTTTGTTCAAAAAGGTAAAGTTTAAAATGGAATATGAAGTTTTTATTTCAATAGAACCATACAGGAAATTCTTGGAAATTACAAAGATCTGTTAAACAAAACATTACATTTACAATGAAAAAGTTAAAGTGAAGAAGTAGACTTGAAAAAAATTGAACATAAACAATAAAAATTAAACAGAAAAGCTGTGTTTAAATGATAAAATAATAAATGTAAGTATTGTCTTAAATAAAAACCTGCTTAAAAAGAAAGTCATTATACATTTTTTAAAAATGAACAGAAAATACAATTTTTAGGTTACCAGAAGTAGATTCATACTTAATCAACGTAAATCAGAATACCAAAGTGACAGAATACGATTGGATCATTAGAAAATTATATTGAGCTATTGAAAAAATTAAAGAAGAGGATTTTTTTTCAAGAGTGATATAGAAGATGATTTTTTTTTATTTTAATTTTTTTTTTTTTTTTTTACAAGAGTGGAGTTTTAAATACAATTGAATTTATATTTAAATTTACACTCAGAATTGAACCCACTTCATTTTTTATAAGATACGGAAAGTAAAAAAAGAAGTAATAATAATATAGATCGATAAATAGGTATTATTTTAAATACCAACTCGTAGAAGAATCACAAAATTATTGAACGGAGAACAGTAAGCTGTACGGGTGCTGGCGGTTGACACTGCTGGACTTGTAACTCGAAGTCCGAGGGTTCAGTCGTTTTTCTTGCCGGCGTGGTCCTGGTATGATGGGGGAGGCTCCTGAAAAAAGTAATAATAATATTAATAAGGGGAATTCTTTTCATTCGGTTATGTTTTCCATTTTCACAGCCAAACAATTAATCATGTAAAAACTATTTCTGAAAAAATATAAAAGTAAAATAGTATCTAATCACAATGACAAAATCGATAACTTAAGTCATTGCTTAGCATCGGTTTTTCTCATCTAAAACAGTAATAGTAATCCAAGACTTAGCACCACAGAGGTATTACTATAACGTCTTTTAATTTTCCCCTAATACTTTTATTTATTAAAATTAATAACAATAAAATATTTTTTTTTTTTGTAAAAATATGTACAAAAAAATAAGGAACATTATTAATATTTATTTACAATTGTTTTGTAATCCGGCGCGAAGTTAATGCATTAATCTCTTCCACTTAACCCCGGTTGGACTTAACAGTCGTTGTACAGAAAATAAAAAAATAAAAAAAGTTATCATATTTGTGTAAATCACTTTCGTGATATCACAACTATACTCAAACTCGCTTTACTTAAATCCACGCTGAAACCGGGACTTGAACCACCGACCTCCAGGTTACAAGTCCGCTGCCTTATCGATCAAGCTACTGAGGTGGGTTTACAGAAGAAGAAAAAAAAAAACTCACACAGTAAGCGGGTGGGGAACGTATCTAAATCCACGCTGAAACCGGGACTTGAACCACCGACCTCCAGGTTACAAGTCCGCTGCCTTATCGATCAAGCTACTAAGGTCGGTAAATTATGTATTAGGGAACAATAATACACGAGGGAACAATAATACACATGATACGCTGCCTTATCGATCAAGCTACTGAGGTCGGTTTACAGAAGAAAAAAAAAAAAAAAAATACTCACATAGTAAGCGGGTGGGGGCACGTACGCACAGTTGGGCCGGCTCGGATCAAAATAGGCACTCTGGGCCGCTTCGGCCTCTTTTGACTGGGCACTGGATGGGCCGCCCGGGGCCTGGCCATTGTAGGGCCCGCCGGGTTGCCCATTATAGGGCCCGCCGGGTTGACCGTTGTAGGGGCCTCCCGGTTGCCCATTATAGGTCGGGGGTTGACCGTTGTACGGCCCACCGCCGGCGGCGGCCTGGCCGTTGTATACGCCCGGGGGTTGGAACCCGGCCGCCGGGGGGGCGGAGGGCGTGGCTCCTGCATAGCCGGGGTAGGCGCCGTACCCCATAATGCCCGGGTAGGGCGGCGGCATGTCTGTCATGTACACCGTGTTGGCTGGGGGATGAAAAATAGGCGGTCGAATCAATGTTCAAAAAAATAAACATACACAGTTATAAAAATAATATAATAAGTTGATTTAATTTCATTCTACAGTTTTTTCATTACAATCCCCTTGAAGTACAATATCTTTTGTACTAAACTTTTAGGGGGTGGATCATTTATCTTCTTATATTATATTTTTCTTAATCTTGTATTTGTATAAATATTATGTCTTCTTTTCACTTTTTATTCAATTTTATTTCATTTATTATTTTCTTCTTAATTTTATTTTATATATCATTTTATTTTAACATTCTGTTGGCTATGGCAACGTTGGCACGTTGAATACACCAGTTCTCGTTATATCACTGAAGTTAAGGGACGTCCAGCGAGCTTAGGACTTGGATAAGGTGTCCATTCAAATTCGCTATTCCCGGCCCCACTGAGGGTGATGTGACCATACAGTTAAAGGAGACATTGAACCCAAATTAAAAAAGTGTGTGTTATAATTCTTTTGACTTACCAGGGGGCTGATCAGGGAACGTGCCCACGGGGGGCACCCACCCATAGTAGCCATTGGGCGCAGGGGCGTAGGCCGGGGGTGGTGCTTGGTACCAGGGGCCTGCAGGGGGGTAGTAGGCGGGCGGTTGATTCGCCCCTGAGTTGTTGCTTGAGGCTGTGAGAGAAAAAAGAGACATCAAGAAATATAAAAAAAAAGAAAAAGATGAAAAAAACATGAGGTTATGAAATGTCCAGAAATATGAAAAAAAAAAAAATTGAAATCGGAGCAAAAAATTTTTTTTTTTTTTTTTTACAAAAACGAATACAATACTTCCGATTTCTAATATTAGAAATTTCTCGTAAATAAAATATGGTTGGGATTTTTATCCATTGCAATACATTATTGTCTGTCCCGGTAGCTCAGTGGTCAAGGCGTCTGACTGGTAATCTAGATGTCGCTGGTTTGAATCCCAGCCGGGACATGACAAATAATACTCCCGTTTGGGATTTTGACCTCACTAGTCCTATTTGGGCAGTGTAAATAAGGTGATGTTAATATCATTTTTGGGAGTAGATGTTATGTTATGAGGATAGAAGTTGAGATGCACCACTATAATCTAATAAAAGTAGATAGGTAGATTGGCAGTAGATGGCAGAGAAATCTCAAGAATTTAATTTTTCAAGTGATTCATTACTATTCTTGAATTTTTTGTTATAATTATGTCATGCATAGTAAGAATAGTCTCTTCTCTAATACAACATATCATTTTTTTGATTTTTTTTCTTAACCTTTCTTCAACATCTACATAGGTAATTCGAGCCAAGGGTTCAACCGTTCATTTGTTGGAAACTTGCAAACCTAAAAATAACCTCACTCAGTCTGGAATAAGTATGAGTAAACATAAACAACAATAAACTTATAAAAACCAAAAGCAAATAGAAGTTGCTATGAAGAAATAGCTGATGAAATGTTGTGATTCTTTATTGATCTTTTGTGATCCAATAGAAGACATCTTATCTTATCACAATGACTCAAATTCATCACTTGCTTATCAGCTAAATATTTCTTATAATACCAAATTTTAAGAAATATTTAATAAATTTTAATATTTTCAATGTTAAGTGCATAATTATTAAATACCATACACATGCACTACTCACTGGACACGGAAGGAGCCTAGAATACTGGTTCTGGGCGTCCAAAGGTTTCAATAGCCGTATCAATACTTCAACCACCATGACAAGCTTACTTACTACGGTTTCTAGTTATACAAGGAGCCACAGAAAATGGTAATACTAGGAGGTATAAGTTGACCAATACAATAACTTGTAATTTACTAAAATACACAACTGACTCTATTTACAGTGTGTGCAATAATTGTGGGACCTCTATTGGGACAACTACATATTTTTTTTTTAAAAGATGAGTGTTTCACAGCCTTTTTTTATTTCGTAGCCATGAAACAGGAGCTACTGCAGACGCTTGTGGTCTGTGTTGTAGCCTGCCCATGCCGTAGTATGCCTCTCCTCTGATGGGCGAGAAATGACACAATACTTCCCAGTTAGGTGCTGGGTCAACACGAGCGCACCGGAAGGTATCCCTTACAATCAACTGTAACCAAATTTTGGCTACAAATTTTTGTCGGCGGGGGGTTCGAACCAGGGACCTTCCGCATGGCAAGCGAGTACTCAACCACTGAGCTATTCGTGCGCTCATTCTGTTTAACTGATGGGACAACCAGTATATTCCATGCAAAAAAAATGGGCAATATCCCACCTAATTAATAACTAAAAAAAATTGTCTGACATATAATTTTCTCACAAATAACTGGTGGTGTATGTGTTAAGATTGCGCAAAGGGAGCTGATAAAAAAAGCAAATCATTTTTCTTCCATATACAAATATAGTAGTTAGTTTTTAGTTATTATATTTGTGTAAATCACTTCGTGATATCACAACTACTCAAACTCGCTTTACAAAATCTACGCTGAAACCGGGACTTGAACCACCGACCTCCAGGTTACAAGTCCGCCGCCTTATCGATCAGGCTACTGAGGTCGGTCCATATACAAATATACATGCAAGTGATAAATCCTAAGGGCCAAAACCCACCCTCTCTGTTGATTTACCTTCATGGGACTTACCCATCTGGGCAGTTCTGAGCATGGCCTGTCCAAACTCAATGGCCCCGCCCTTCTTGAAGTGAAGCTCAAACTTGGCCTCCCCCACCCAGTTCCCGTTGGGCTGGGCCCGCACTTTGCCCTTGATGTAGTTTGCGCCAAACACGGGTTGCTCCAGCTCCACCTGGTGATAAAAGGATGCACACAAGTTTTTTTTTTACTTTTTATTTTTTTTATTTTAGTCTTGCTGGGGGACTATAAACAGGGAGTAGACCAGCAGTCTGGCTGGGGGACTATAAACAGGTAAACAGGGAGTAGACCAGCAGTCTGGCTGGGGGACTATAAACAGGGAGGAGACCAGTAGTCTGGCTGGGGGACTATAAACAGGCTGTAGACCAGTAGTCTGGCTGGGGGACTATAAACAGGGAGTAGACCAGCAGTCTGGCTGGGGGACTATAAACAGGGAGTAGACCAGCAGTGTGGCTGGGGGACTATAAACAGGGAGTAGTCCAGTAGTCTGACTGGGGGACTATAAACAGGGAGTAGACCAGCAGTCTGGCTGGGGGACTATAAACAGGGAGTACCCTTTGTCAATTATTAGCGTCCTTGTAAAGACAGTGGTAGAAGTGATGAGTCATTCCTCCACTGTCTGGCTACCATCGTTCACGATGACGCCACCCTATGATGATTATTTATTTTACATATTTTCCATTTCTGCTCCATTCAACAGATAGATTATTTATTTTTTAGACTGTTACAAATGGAGTTATTAAATCATTGACATAACATAATTTGTATGTATGTATGTATGATTTCCTTTGTGGTGAAGCACACGGCCTCTTCACAATATTTGTGGGTAGCGCAGCATTACTAACTTTTTGAATTATTCTATTACATTAATTTCTTTTTACTCTGGTAATGCCGCCACAGGTAGTTACTCATACAAGTAACTACTCATTTTTCCTCACGAGGTATGACTGGACCCCGAACATCCAAGTACAGAACAGAAAAAATACTGCCCCGCTCGGGATCGAACCCAGGTCACCTTGCGTGCAATGCCTAGCGCGCTATCTCACTTGGCAATGGTGACATAACATAATTTGATTGTATATAAATTATTGTGTCACTTCTTGCCATTCAGAAGAGGGGCATACAATGGAATAGGCAGGCTCAAACACAGAGCACAAGAGTCTACAGTAGCTGCTGTTTCATGGCTAGAAAATAAAAAAAAGCTGTGAAACACTCATCTTAAAAAAAGAGTTGTTCATTAAGATAATGATCAAATCTGTTCATTAGTAATGGGATAGATGAACAAGATAGATGAAATGGGATAGATGAAACAAGATAGATGAATGGGATAGACATTAGAGTTTACTTTCAAGTATAGTCTCTCAATATTGAGCTACGCTAGAATGCATTTTATACAGAGAGTTTGAAGGTTGGCCCCTGTAGATAATCCACATATGTTTGGTTTTCATCTATCATGATTGTCTTTAATCACTGACCAACTTAAATTAAAAGGTTGGTACATACCTGACTAAGAGTGACAAAGGGAAAACTGAAAGACGCCAGAGGATCATTGAGGTGTTTGTTGTTGAAAATCATGCGGTGAGTGGTCAGATAGAGTTTTCCTGTCTTCTTTCCCTTGAACACAGCCTCGTCTTTGCCATGGAAATCAATCTCCACATTCTCTGTGTAGAGGAGGATGCTGTAAAAATGGGAGGAAAATAATATGAGACGTATGCTTCATCAAGTTAACACATTGAATGCCAAATCATTTTTTTTACCATATTCCTAATAAGCCAGGAGTATTTTTAATTGAATTTGAATGAGTTTTTGTAATTATTGTAAATTTTCTACACTCACCTGCAGAATCAACCAGACACTTGTTGTTTTTGCATTTGACTCCATGTATTTCCTGATGGACTAAATTTGACCAAACTTTTTTGTGATTAAAATTTTCAAGGCATTTTTGTTTTGATAGAAAACAGAGCATATGATTTTTTTTAAAATCATGATCTGTTTTTTATCAATGAAAAATAAACCATATAATTTAAAAAGGTTTCTTTTGTTTTGTATTGATCTCCATACTGTTAACCAGCAGTATGGATATTAATACTGAACAGGAGGCACATGTTTAACTGTTCCAGTACCTAAGTTTTATTAAATGTTTTTTTTTTTTTAATCACATACTTTGTTTTTTATCAAGAAAAAAGTTACCGAATAAGTTACAAAGGTTTCTTCTGTTTAGTATTAATCTCTATACTGTTCCTTTTCTATCAATACAAAAAAAAAACAAAAAAAAATTAACCACAAAAAAAGTTATGTCACATTTAGTCCATCAGGAAATACCTACATGACGGCAAATGCAAAAACAACAAGTGTCCGGTTAACTGTGCTGGAGAGTATATATTTTGAAACGATAGCACTGAAAGCCTATAGCAAGGAAATGTACCCTTGGATTTTTTATTTTTCAAAAACAACATCAGAGGCCAAGAAATTTGAGGTGTCCAATTTTTGTGGGACACCCTGTATCTACATTTGGGAATGTTTTACCTAAGTTTTTTTTTACCATGGGTAAAAGTAGAAAATACTTGTTATTCTGACCACAAACATAATATTATAAGTACCTAAGTTGTTTCTTCTGCTCATACTCAGCAAAAATTAATCCTATATTCAGGAGTGATGAATTTCAACAATTCAATTAATGGTTGAGAATGTTGAGGTTTAGACAAAGAAAAATATAATGTATACCTACCTAACTATAGGTATTTACATTCAGGTAATGGAATTATACTTCTAAGTACCTCTACTTAAAAAATATTTGATAAGAATATAGCAAGAAGAATTCTGATGAGAGATACTAAAATAATGATAATTAATATTGAAAAAGGAAAATTAAAAGAAATGGCCAAGAATATCATAAATATCAGATAGTAGGTATTGAAATTATTAACTACCATATTTACTCAAGATACTGAACTGAAGTCATAACATCATAGTTAAAAAAGTATAATATATGCTAGAAAATTGTCTGATAGATTTGATGGATATGCTGTCCAGAATGGCAACCAGTCAAACTCCTGTTATAATTTAATGAAAATTATAATTTGTTTCTCTCTTGTACATAAATTACAGTTCTTATCTGAGTAAATTATTAATTAATTGGATACACAGGGTGATTTTGTTTTCATACATTTTTCATACATAGTGTAATGTAATTGTGTTAGAAACAAAACTGTTTTCATAAACTTTTTTTTCCTGACTGAGAAGTTTTATTACAATTACTGTATAGTAACTACCTATGGGCAAATTGTCTGCTTGAAGTGGATAGTAAAATATGTGGACATCTATCTGTCAACATCACCTTTTAGATAGAGTAGAATCCCACTAACTTGATATTCAAGTGACAGAGGAGCTATTTCAATTTATTGAGTTTTGAGTTATTAGTATTTTGAATATGGAGCATAGAGACCAACTTCAGAAGCTTGATCAATAAGGCAGCGGACTTGCAACCTGGAGGTCGGTGGTTCAAGTCCTTGTTTCAGCATAGATTTAGTAAGGCGAGTTTGAGTAGTTGTGATTGTGATATCACAAAAGAGATTAACACAAATATGATAATAATAACTTTAATAAGGAACAAAAATTGACAAAGGCCAAAGATTTATTTTGAGTAAATGCAATTTTCAACCTATTTAGATTTCAAATTAGTGAGATTCTACTGTATTTTTAAACATGGTCTTACTTTCATCCAAATTTATCTTTTGTGGAAGGTTTCAACTCTGCTGACTTGACAAAAATATTGCCAGACTTCTTGGCATAACAATTGTAACTACTGAGTGAAGTCCTGAGATCACAAATTTGATTCCCGGTTGGGACAACAATCAATTCTGCTGAATCAATTAATACTACTGTAAATTGAACCTCCTATAGCTTTTTCTTGAGAATTCTACTGAACTGTCACAATTTCTTGTCTGCTGCAGAAAGAGGTGTATCATGCAGGCTGATCTAGCACTAATCAAACTGATAGGTAGTACAGTCATTATTATTCTAATTTCTACAGGAAACTCATCTTTTCCTGAATTATACAAACAAGAAAGACACCCAGATGACTCAAATAGTCATTTGTTTGACCATAGGAAAATTCCTTGTAATATGGTGCAATAGACAGAGAGTTATTTTCTTCTTCTGAATTCACACTGTCAACACGGTAAACTTACCTTTCTCCAGCGTGGATTAACACTCCCCCATTTGCATGGGCTGTATTTAACGACATGATTTTTAATACACTAAAAATCGAGCAATTATTCAAACTATTGTTCGGCAAATCACACAAAAAAAAGAATTTACTGGTATTCGTAATACCTTATCAATTCCTCTGATTTTTTTCTGGAACAAATCCCAACAAACAAGTTGACAAAAAATGATTAGATAACAGCATGTTTGTAAAGTTAGCTTTGTTTACTTTCACGCCCTTCATATTTCTCAGGGTTTCTCAAAATAATATTCCACGGAGGTAGTCGATAGTGGACAAAGGTTTTGAGTTTATAAAGTGAGGTCAAAATCCGTTGAACTTCATAAATATTATGCAACATGCCACGAATTAATTTATGAAACATTTCATTATTCAATCAGCTTTATTACACTAACTCCATCAGCAATCAGCATTGTTAACAACAATTAAACTAATGGATAACTTAATGCTGACGATGTTCTAGGGTGGGTGGAAATCCTTTTTCTTTTTTTTATATATAGAAAACGGTAGGCTAGGTACCTAGTTAGGTAACGGGATAATGTAATACTATTTACGTATAGGCATTAGGTATTTATTCGGTCTGGTTTTTTGTAAAAAAGAGTTTAGTTCACGAGTTGTCTCACTCTTCAGACATTGTGGTTATTTTATTGGACGAGTCCTAAACAGTACGAGATGTCCAATTGTCCACAGCTGTGCTTTAATTTTAATCATTCAGTTCAGTTAGAGAAAGGACGCTGAACACTTCGGTGTCCGAGAATTTGTCACTGTTAGAAAGGTCTTTTTATATTTTTGAAATAGTACTTTCTACAGAATAATTATATTTTATGATAAATCATTTTTAATTTTTAATAAACTGTAACAAAGTTATCCTTCTCTGTTGACACTTTTTATACATTTAAAAAATATTACTGTTCCTGTGCACATCATTTTGGTAAGTTCACTTGTTATTAACTCAATATTGCCGTCTTGCAGCTTTTGTAAACAGTGTTGTCTTTCATTTATTTGTTAAAATCAAACACCCAGAAATATCACCATCTATGTATAAACAACTGGCTGAAAATTCATATTTTCAGCTAATCTAGCCAGTCTCTGTCTTTGAAAACAAGGGATTTGATGCTAGCCCGAAGCAAAGTATTTTGTGATTGACCGTCCCGTCGTGATATGACCAATATGACCATGCAGTTGAAAACGACGTTAAACTCAATTTTTTGGGTGATTCCATTACTTTCCTTTCTATAGGATAAGGAAATTAAAAAAAAATTATAGAAGATTTATTATTTTTCTTTCCCGATTGGTCTGCGTTAAATATTCTCCATTTTTATGGAAGATATATTTTCGTTGTTTTTTTTTTTTTTATTTTTATATTTTTTTTTTTTTTAAATTTGGGTTTAACGTCGGTTTCAACTGCATGGTTAATTGGTTATATCACGACGGGGGTGTTACCCTCCATTCGCATTAAACTCACAAACCTGCTACCCACATTAACCTCACCCAGCCTGGATTTGACCGGAATGCCAGATCAGAAAGTCTTCACATTGCTGGACGTTTCTTAACTTCGGAGATCCTACGACAACCGGAGGGAGCAGTCAATGAGCCATCGACGCTGGCTATTTTCGATCGTAATCACTGCCAGTTGACATTAAGATTGTAGCGCATACGTTTTTTGGTCGATATTCCATAGCAGAAACTATACGTGCAAGGTAAATAATATTCATGAATTTATTAACCAATAGCTTTCTCTGTATAACGTCAGTTTTATGCAAATTCGATCAAAATCTCACCTACATTTATATGAAAGTTAGCGAGACTTTGTATGGGCGGATACTACTCTTTATAATTAATAGGTAATTTATAAACAATGCCAGCTGAGGCGAGCTTGCATGTTATTAAAAATACCAAGTTGAAGCTCAGAGCAATTGGGGTGAGTTTATATTGCTCGAATACTGGGTAAAATTAAAAATGAATAAATATTTTAATAATTATTTATTTATTGCCATTTTTATTGTTGACATTTTAAATAGGGCTTTTCCCGTAAATATACTCCCGATCACCGGGTAAAATTATTAAAAGAGGGCGCGATTAGCTCAGTAGTTAAGCACTCGCTTGCCATGCGGAAGGTCCCGGGCTTGATCCCCCGTACCGACAAAAACATTGTATTCAAAACGTATTATTATGTGGTAAAAATCCCAAATGAGAGGATAACTTGTCTTGTCCCGGTTGGCTTTCGAACCCACGACCTCTGAAAATTTTATACACCAGACGAACCACGAAACTTTTAGTTGAAATCGGCCGCAAAATGCGGCCACAGGGCCGCAAGTATTGGTTCTATGAATTGGTTAAAGATACAAAAAAAGTTAGAGAACAACATTTTCTTAGATTAAAAAAATAATAGGGGTCTTTTCTGATCATTTTTTTGATATCTTGAACTTTTTGGACCTCGGCCCAATTTACCGGTATTTTGGGGGGACCCGCTGTGACTAACTTTTTTATTATTCATCCTAGATGGGCATTGTGACATATCAAATCCAATGATTTTGTAGTGCTGATTACGAATTTGGCTTTGATTTTTAGCTAACTGTTACCTTTGAGTCACCAGTGGCTTTTGGTCCTGTTCCCATTCGTAATATGATAAGGAAAGTCGTGTGATGTTTACACCAGGTTTTTTATTTTTGAATCCAGAGGTCGCGGGTTCGAAACCCAGCCGGGACAAGACAAGTTATCCTCCCATTTGGGATTTTTACCACATAATAATACGTATTGGGCTTACTGCTGGAATAATGGGACTTAATAGTCCTAATCGGGCAGTATAAATAAGACAATATTATTATTATTTTGATACCTGTTTCAGACAGTCATCTTCTTACCCTCGAGAGCACCAGAAGTGTTCTGCTAACGACTCCACGAGGACAATTCTCATAACCACTCTCTTAATGTGACGTCTCACCAAGCAAAGACTGGTACCTTGCGGGCTAAAAATTCCAAATTAATGAAGATATTATAATGCACGATAAGGTGTTAACCTGAATAGCAACTATAATAAGACAAGAAATACATAGGTGTCATTAAAATTAGTACTACCTACACCAGGGGACACGATAAATGGCTTCTATCATATTTCCCCTCTTTCTAAGTTGGGTCTCATTCGCTCAAGTTTGGGCCCAAGTATACCCGCTGCGCGTGTTTTTGGGTCAAAAGGGATCGATTTGGCCCAAACCGGCCATTCAGAGGCTGGATGAGGAGGGCCGTGTTCTGGATCTGTCTTCCAATTTTACATTTGAGGTGAGTTGAATGAAAGCGGTAGGAATTGTTTCATGAGTCCTAAATGAAAGAAAAATAATAAAAATAAATAAATTTATTTATACTAACTGACTAGAGGACTAATAAATAGAATAGAATAGTTAATCTATTTGTGTTAAAAACTCTCATGATATCACAACTACTCAAACTCGCATTACTAAATTTATGCTGAGACCGGGACTTGAACTATCGACCTCCAGGTTACAAGTGCGCCGCCTAATAAGAGGACTAATAAATACCATGATTCAATTGTACCCGCTGGGTTTCGAACCCACAACCTCTGGGGTTACCAAACCAATGACGCCTTGACCACTGGGGTAGACAACTTGACATTGAGCTGCCTTGTCTCTAGGTCCGATGCTGGCTAGGCCTTTCTAGCTCGAGTCATTGTTGACCTTTGTTGACTAAATGATTAGATAATCTGGGATGTTTCAAAAGTGCATTTCTAGCTCGGGTCATTGTTGACCTTTGTTGACTAAATGATTGTATAACCTGGGAAGTGCGTTTTGTGACCTAGTGAACATAGTTATGGAAATTAGTCGATAAGTCACGAATCATGATAAATAACCATGTAGTAAGCTAGTGAGTACACTATAATCAGTCGCTTCAGAACATGAAATTATGAAATATGTACCTAGTAAGTACTTATGTTTATAAAGTAAGGTATTATTGGAACTTAGCTGGGGGACTATAAACAGGGAGTAGACCAGCATTGGCTTAGTTCTGGGGGCCCTTGTCAATTATTAGCCTCCTTGTAAAGACAGTGGTAGAAGTGCTGAGTCATTCCTCCACTGTTTGGCTACCATTGTTCACGATGACGCCACCCTATGATGAATATTGGAATATTTATTCCTAATAATGGACATAAGGCAGGTCGTACACTGAAGAAACGCGTTTCGTGAAACGCATTTCATGCAACGAATTTCACGAAACGCATTTCACTAGACCGCGCACATTGGTGAAACTTTTTTAGTTCAGTTTCGTTCGTCATGTCATCCGATGAAGATGATATTGTCTACCTACATGAAAAATAAATAAATAAGAAACTTTTGAAAAATACTATCCTGTACTGTTCACTTCTTGCGCCACCACCTCCCATTTACTTCGGACAATATTCTTTGTCCGAATATTCTTTGAATATTCTTTGAACTTCTAATTATATAGGCAGGGATACTTTTCTACAGCCTCTACCAGATTCACTTGAAAGTCCATTTTTTTTGTGAGTAGAAAAAAAAAACAATAAAATAATAATAACCTCTACGGTCTATTAAATAGTAATTAATTTATTATCACCGAGAGATCACACGAAACTGAATCACACGAAACCAAATATTTCGGTTTCAACGAAACGCGTTTCATGCATTTCTAGAAACTGTAGTTTCTTGTAACTCAATGTACGCGCCTCTGTGTATTTCAATCTATCGGTTTCGTGAAATCCAAATTTCACGTTTCAAGAAATGCGTTTCGTGAAACGCGTTTCTTCAGTGTACGACCTGCCTAAGTTTATAGGTACAGTAGAATCCCGTCCCCTGAAGTAATGCCACACGGCGGTCCCAGGGCAACATATAATAGAAACACAACCAAGAAGAGGTTTTTAGAGGGTAAAATACCTTCTTGGCGGCTCACAGGCATTAACCTACGCTGGTGTTTGATGCAAACTTTCCTCTTCTGAAAAAAAAGTAGAATTCCGCTAATTCGTAATTCAACGGACAGAAGTGACATTTCTATTAACTATCGAGAGTTTCGAGTTATCGAGATATTCGAGCGCAGTCCGACAAGGGCCGAAGAATTCGTCAAAAGGATATTCGACCTATCGAATATTTCGAGTTAGCGCAATTCCACTGTATTATTTATGCATGTCTGGGTACAACCATCTGTACAACCCTTGAATCATCATTAGAATCATTGAATCATCCTTAGAAGTAAAAAAAGAAGAAGAAGAAAAAAAAAAAAAAAAAAAATGTTAAAGTTCGTCAGGGTTCCCACTTTACCTGCATAGGTGATAGTTCTCTCTCTTACGTACGTTTGTATTTTTATTTTATCAAAATGAAATTAATTTCTAATTATTTTTCATTTACCTGTTATCATAAATAAGTTCAATTTTTCCTCAAGTGTACCTACAAAGTTTACCCACACGTTCAGCAGGTACAGCGACGAGCTTAGTGCTGGTCACTGTATCAGCTCTAGTACGGGGACACTGCGACACTCTACCTTTGTTACTATCCCAATCACTGAATAGTATCGTGATACTACCCCAGCCAAAATTTGGCTACCAAATTATCAACAAATGACGGTGACATGGATACTCACCCCGAGGACCTAACGATCTCCTGCAGCTCCTCCAATACTTTATGTACAACCACAGTCACCACCACAACGGCGACGTCGACTGGCATCCTAGCTCCGCCCAATCTGAATCTTCAGCTATCAGCATCCACCCCCTGCCTCACTTCTCCCAGAATTTACCAGCAACAGTACATGAACCAAAGCTTATTATCACCATCTATCACTCCTAAGCTACCTTTAACTCCACAAGATGGTCTCACCCAACATCAATCCAACCCATCCCTATCCTCACATGCTAACGCAGAAACCATTAGCAAAAGCAATAGCTGGCAAATCGTCAGACCTAACAAAAGGAAGAATGCCCTAAACGAAGGTTCTTTGAAGATCAAAATAAAAAGAGCTGAGGTTCCTACTCACCCTGTCACTATAACGCCATCCCAGTATCAACCCATCGCAGTTGACGATGACGATGAGGATGTGGATATGTCCGGTCAAAGGAACCCATCCAACAACTCCCCTGCACAACCAACACCACAGCCAAAACCTTCCCCGCCGCCCCCACCACCGGTTTTCATCCACGGAGTCATTAACTTTCAACAAATGAAGGCAAACATCGGAACTGTTTTACAAGAAGCTGATTACACATCACGAACCCTTGCGAATGACACTGTCAAAATAAATCCCAAGACTCCAGATGCCTACAGATCCCTTGTACGACACATGCGAGATAACAACATCATCTTTCATACCTATCAAATTAAACAAGATAGATCATACAGAGTTGTTCTTAGACATGTACACTATTCTATTCCTATTGAAGATATCAAAACCGATCTAGAAGGTTCGGGCTTTAAAGTTAGAAATATAATGAACATCACTCATCGTACCACAAAAACCCCCCTCAACCTATTCTTTGTCGATCTCGAGCCAGCCGAGAATAACAAAGACATTTATGACCTCAAATATATCCTCAATATGAAAATCTCAGTTGAACCACCTAGAAAGTCTACAAACACTGTTCAGTGCACTAGATGCCAAGTGTATGGTCACACAAAAACGTATTGTACTCGCCCTTACTCTTGTGTGAAGTGTGGACAAGGCCACAGTTCGACTTCCTGTACGAAACCTCGTGATATACCCGCAAAATGTGCGCTTTGTGAGGGCCCACACCCTGCCAACTACAAGGGTTGCACTGTATACAAGGATCTGCAAACTTTGAGACAAAATAAACAACACAGACAACAAAATCAACCAACTAACCCATACAGGCAGGAAACACAAACAAACAACACATTGCCATTAAATCATACAATAACAAACGCACAACACAGCAACATCAGACATATCAATAACAACACCACACAAACACGCACATACGCTGACGTAACCAACCTCAATCAAAGTCAATCACCACCCAATGAAGAAACAACCCTCACAACATTCTTACAAGAATTCAAAAGCATGTTCAGTCAACTAATGTCTCAAAATACCATTATCATAAATATGTTACAAACGGTAATTTCAAGCCTCATACAAAATAAATGACAAACATGAACTCACTGAGAATACTTACCTGGAATTCCAATGGGCTTTCGCAACACAAAAGAGAACTTGAAACATTTCTTCATTTGCAAAGAATAGATGTTGCACTTATTTCTGAAACCCACTTCACCACTCGCTCGTTCTTTCGCATTCCAAACTATACCACTTACCTGACACTTCGCCCGGACGGAAAAGCACACGGTGGTACAGCTGTTTTGGTGAAATCCTCCATCCTCCACCATGAGTCAACACACTTCGCAACAATGAGTATTCAATCTACCAGCATCAAAATCGAAGCTCTTCCGTTCTCAATCACTCTCTGTGCTGTATACTGTCCACCTCGTCACTCAATCCAACCACAAGAGTTTAGCAACTTTTTCAACACACTTGGTACTCAGTTTATTGCTGGCGGGGACTGGAATGCGAAGCACACGTTCTGGGGATCTCGTCTCATTTCACCAAGAGGTCGATCACTCTATAATGCTACAAGATCTGGCAACTATAATTTTGTCTCTACCGGAGAACCAACTTACTGGCCATCTGATCCGAACAAGAGACCAGATGTTATCGACTTCTTCATCACTCATGGCGTTGCAAACAACTACACTCACGTTGAAACTAGAGAAGATTTCTCTTCTGACCATTCACCCATCATCTTGACTTTATCAGCAACAGTAATTACCAAACCCAAAACAGCACATCTGACAAATCCAAAAACCGATTGGGAAGCTTTCAAATGGTACATTAATGAAAATGCTAATCTCAGGTTAACATTGAAATCTCCTGATCAGATTGATGAAGCGGCCCAGTACTTAACAACATTCATACAAGAAGCAGCTCTCCATGCAACACCTGAAAACAAAGAAAAAGATAAAGCAGTAAACATATCAAAAGAAGTAAGAGACTTAATATCTGAAAAAAGAAGAATTAGACAGATCTGGCAAAATAATAGAAATCCTAATGACAAAAGACTGCTAAACAAACTTACCAGAAGACTTAAAACACTGCTGCAGAAGAGACACGATGAAACTTTCGGAAACTTTCTTATGACATTGTCAATCAACGACAACTCTCTCTGGACGGCAACGAAGGGATTAAAACGACCACAAAAACATGTTCCACCTCTAAAAAAAGCATCTGGTCAATACGCTAGATCAAATGAAGAGAAATCTAATATTTTTGGTGATCACCTGAGCTCTGTTTTCCAGCCATTCCCTCCTGATGAAAACGCTGATATGATCAGACAAGCTGAAATAGAGCAGTTCCTGGATGTGCCATGCCAAATGTCATTGCCAATCAAACCAATAACACCGTCCGACATCAAATATGCATTAAAGAATATCAAAAAGAACAAGGCACCTGGCTACGATTGCATAACTGGTAAAATACTGCAAGAACTCCCAGAAAGAGGTATCCTTCTAATAACACACATTTTTAATGCTATGCTTAGACTTTGTTACTGGCCTCTTATATGGAAGTACGCTGATATCACAATGGTACAAAAACCAAACAAACCACCTGAAGAAGTGTCATCCTATCGACCAATCAGTCTCCTCCCAGGCCTGTCCAAGTTATTTGAAAGGATATTTCTAAAAAGAATCATGGAAGAAGACTCTGCTAAACAACTGGTACCGGATCACCAATTTGGATTCCGCACTGGCCATTCAACTATACAACAAGTTCATCGTGTTGTTAATGTGATAGCGTCCACATTGGAAGAGAAAAGCCATTGTTCAGCTGCGTTTTTAGACGTTTCGTCCGCTTTTGATAAAGTATGGCACACCGGACTACTGCACAAACTAAAACTACTCCTCCCGCAACACCACTATCTTCTTCTCAAGTCGTACCTTACCGACCGATTCTTCCGAGTCAAATACAATGGTATCTACTCAACATACCACAAGATCAGCGCTTCTGTCCCACAAGGTAGCGTCCTGGGACCTTTCCTGTACGTCCTGTATACGAGCGATCTTCCAACAACTGAAGAAACCACCATAGCAACATTCGCGGACGACACAGCTATTCTCTCAAAAAACCAAGATCCCACATTGGCGTCCGACTGCCTTCAAAGTTATCTCTGTAAATTGCAGGATTGGCTGAAAACCTGGCGAATCCGAGTGAATGAAGGCAAATCAGTTCATATCACCTTCACAACAAGAACAACAACCTGTCCACCAGTTGCTCTGAACAACCACCTCCTACCACAGGATGACAATGTCCGCTATCTTGGGATCCATCTTGATCGGAAACTCACATGGAAATGTCACATAAACAAAAAAAGAGTTCAACTGAAACTAAAATACAACAAGATGTTTTGGCTCTTGGGACCCAAATCCAAACTATCAATAGAAAACAAAATCCTTCTATATAAAATGATCTTAAAACCGGTCTGGACATATGGAATAGAGTTATGGGGCTGCGCCAAACCATCCAACATCAATATTATTCAACGTTTCCAGTCCAAAACTCTACGAAGTATGCTTGGAGCACCATTCTATGTATCCAATAAAACAATCCACAACGACCTCAAAATCCCCTTTGTAATTGAAGAGATAAAAGACAGACCACTCAACTATCAGAAACGGATCCCCAGCACCCAAACCAACTGATCCGAGACCTCCAGCACCCAGTTTCACTCAACAGAAGGCTGAAAAGAACCTGGCCTACTGACTTGTTTGCTTAGATAGCAACATAGGAATTAGTACTTATAGTACATTCCTATCCCAAAACTTAATCTTTTTCTATGCTAGGGTCAGTGCAGGCAAAAGCTCTTTTTTACTGTACACCTCCATATTTTTGGCAGCCTCACTCTGACCCTAAACAACCCAAGCAGTTCAAATCTGCTTTTGATTAACGTTAATGAGAGTGCTATCAATGGATAGCTTCTCTCTCACGCCATTGCCTCCATCACATTTACTCATTACAATTGTTTATCTTTAAGTTTAAATTGTAGATTGTAAATTAAATAAAAGTGAAAAAAAAAAAAAAAAAAAAAAAAAAGTTCGTCAGTACTGTGTCTCACGGCAAGCATTCACAGTGATGTCAGTTTGTAGTAAATATATTTACTGTTTCTCTCCCTCTCTCTTCTCTATCTCTATCTCTCTCTCTCTTTAAATCTCGTAAGAGCTCTACGTGAAATAAAGCAGACCCTTAGGCCCGAATCATGAAACAGAATTAGATTAATCCAACTAACCTTGCTGCACGTTACATCAATTATCTAACTTCAGTGAAGCTATTGACGCTGGTGGGCACGCGAGGCCGGCAGGAAAATGTTTTGGGGGTGCTGCCACATAAACCGGACTAAAATGGGATTTATAGAGTAGGTCTTTCAGTATCTAAAGAGTTTGAGTTTTTTTACCATGCCAATCATATTATATTAATTATGTATTGGAATATTCTGGAAATGTGTGATGGTTTTCCTTGTGTACGAGCTACTAACTTACTTACTTAACTTACTTAACGGTAACTTCGACCTAGTTGACCAATGACATGTCTGCTCTACTTTTCCTCTCCAACTTGATCTGTCTTTGGCTGCTTCTTCCCAATCTTCGGGACTCACACCCATATCTTCACAATCTCTTCTTATGTTGTCTTCCCATCTCTTTCTTGGTTTTCCTCTCGTTCTATATCCAATTATCCATTCATCACATTCATTCTGAGGGCTTTTCCTGATAATCTATCCTCTGACATTCTGGCAACATGTTCCGCCCAGTTCAATCTTCTTAGTTTCATACTTTGAATTATGTTAGGAAAACTATATAGCTCTTTAAGCTCAGCATTTTTTAATATTCTCCACTGCTTTGATGTTGGTTCAAATCTGGGTCCAAAAATTCTTCTTAAATTTTTTCTTTAAAAAACAAGGAGTTTCTCTTCATCTTGCGTTCTGTAGGTGGAGGCTTCACAGCCATATAGTACTACTGGCGCAATATTAACCTCACCCAGCCTTGGTAGGGCCGGAAATGACAGCCTCGCATGTATGGAGGGAACAGAATTTTCTGTGAAAAATCTGCTTCGACCGGGGATCGAACTCAGGATCTCTGGCACAACCGTTACGTTACTGATGCTATTCACAGGTAACCAAACATAATTCTTCTGATGCTATTCACAGGTAACCAATCATAATTTCCTTCTGATGCTACTCACAGGTAACTAACCATAGGTCTTCTCATGATATTCACAGGTAAATAATCATAATTATTCTCATGATATTCACAGGTAACCAATCATAACTCTTCTGATGATATTCACAGGTAACCAATCATAACTCTTCTGATGATATTCACAGGTAACCAATCATAATTCTTCTGATGATAATCACAGGTAACCAATCACAATTCTTCTGATGATATTCACAGGTAACCAATCATAAATGTCCCTTACTGGAAAACGCAATAAAACGCTACCTCCAGTACATTGATCGGAAGCGCAGCATTCTCCATCCAGGTGGTGCAAGCCAGAGTTCCAACCAGTTCGGTGCTGACTATGGCAACCAGTTCAGTGCTGACTATGGCACTGAGAGCGTTATGAGTCAGCTGCAGATCAGACTGTACCAGGCGTGCGAAGAGTACCCTACGCTGAATATGGACGAGCAATGTGAGGGTTTTTTACTTTCCTTATCCTATAATTGTCTGGTTGGGGGTGGGGGACTATAAACAGGGAGTAGAACAGCAGTCTGGCTGGGGTACTATAAACAGAGAGTACACCAGCAATCTGGCTGGGGGACTATAAACAGGGAGTAGACCAGCAGTCTGGCTGGGAGACTATAAACAGGGAGTAGACCAGCATTGGCTTGGAGTTCTGGGGACCCTTGTCAATTATTCGCCTACTTGTGGAGATAGTGGTGGAGGTGCTGAGTCATTCCTCCACTGTGGTCACTTAATCTGAAGTATCATCATAAAAATATACTTCGTATTACACTCTGAGTGAAGTTCATAACAAAATAGTTATCATAACTTATCTTGAGGGATACTCGAATATGTTGATGATAAATTATGCGTTTTCGTGATGACAGGTCTCAATCATTCATCCTCAATGTTTTGTCTCTAAATTTTAATGATTTGACTTGAATAGTTCTGTTGTCCTAATTTATGGACTAATATGTTGTGGATTCCACCGGTTTTGGAATCCGGCCCTGAACTATGATTTAGGGCCAAATTATAAAATAGAATTTCAGCAAAGAACAGAAAATCCAGACCGTTTTCACCCATATTATCTTCACACAGGCTTTGTGAGGTTAATGTGGGTAGCTGGTACGATTCCCGGCGAATGGAGAAACCCCCGTCCTGACTATCCATCTCAAATCAGGACTTTAAAACCACTTAATAGAATCAATGGACATGAAAGGAGCCTAAACATTGAACCTGGGCGTTTATACAGGGTGGACCAAAAAAACGTTTACACCCGTTAATGGTAGATTACTGACGACATTTCCAGGCCCGATCTGCAATCCGTTTTTTCGGATTCGCCTTCGTAACTGCACAAAGTGATTTTTTGCAACTTTCCGAAAAAGTCCGACTTGGGCTTATTCTTCAGGTCAGTACTTTTTTCCTGTTTAAGATGAGTTGATTCTGAACAATTTTACAGAAAGCCAACAAAATTTCGATGTTTCTAGCTACACTACTTTGTTTTTTACGATTTGGTTTGTCATATTTTTTTACACCTGAACAGAAAAAAACACCCAAAAAAACTTTTTTACTAAATAAAACACTCGACATTTGTCCGAACAAATTTCGGCACAGACATGGGCAAGTTTGATAAAAGTTGGCGGCCGCCCCGAGGATGCTAAAAAAAATTTTTACGATTTTTTATCACGTGATCTTCTGGGAAAAATTATTAGATGTTTGCCAAAAACTCTTCAAAAATCCTAAGAGTTTTCTAGCTGTAGACTGTGTAAGGGCGTCTTGTATTGTGTACAAAAATTGTTTACATTGTTCTTTTGAATACCGCGGTCTCACATGCCTTCATCAGCCAGTTTAGGAAAATTCAAATGATAATTTTCGTGCTGTTCAGGTTGTCAGTGGTGTTAGCTAGATGTGGTAGTGCTAAGAGTGTTAGACGCATGACCGAGGTTCAATTCTCGACGGTCAATATTATTTTAATTATCAAAAAAAAATCTGATGGAATATTTTATTCATACCTGTATCTGACCTGTTGTAACACCAACAATTTATGGTTTTTTTTGGGGCGTTATACCATCTGTAAATTGAGTTATATCAGATACTATTGGTATCACAATACACATATGTATTATTCATGCAAGCCCCTGAGATACTGTAAGGTCTGTAAGGATGGTTTTTCTTATGCTTCCCTACGAGAGAAAAAAAAAAAAACTAGCGAATTTTCCTAACGAAATCAGAGTTTATAAAATGAAGCCAGGTGAATATGTAGGTAGGGTCTTCTATCATTAACAATACTAAATAAATAACAATTATTTACCGATTACCAACTCTTAATAGAAATCTTAAAAAAAGAAAACAAGATAATAATATTTTGTAAAATTAATAAACTTTTGCAGTTTTTATAATGTTTTATACTATTTTGATATAAACAAAAAGTTATTTTAAAAAACATTTTGTGTTAGTATGTTCAATGAGAAACGATTAGAAGCGCACGATTAGCTCAGTGGTAAGCTAGTCACTTGCCATACGGAAGATCCCACCCCGGTCCGAACGCCAGAGCCAGCAAAAAATTCATGACTAAAAAATAAAAAAGACTGTTGTCATTTTTTATTTAGCCATAGGACACACTATGTATTCTCCTCACACAAATTTTTGAAACCAATGGTGACTTCAGAACCTTAGTTCTAACTCGGAACTTTCCTTCTACCTTCTTGCCTCTCTCTCTCTCTCTCTCACTCACTCTCTCTCACTCTCTCTCTCTCTCTCCCACTCTCTCTCACTCTCTCTCTCTCTCTCTCCCTTCTCAATTCCCTCAGAGGAACTGTTGGAAGTGGCGTACAACTTCCTGGATGCAAAGGTTGAACCTCTTCATCATGTTCCGTCGAATGTTCCGGAAGATTCCAGGTTTTTCTGTCAGGTCATCGAATGCCAACAGGATTCTTGCTACCAGATTCTGCTACTCTTGCATCTCCAATGGTATTTCGTAAACTATGTTTTTCACGTGATCCCAAATGTTCCTGTTGGCAGCTCCATATGCTAAATGCATATCCGAATAATAATAATTATGTAACTTGTACTAAAAAAACTCAAGAAGTTTAAAGATAATATTTCATAGAATGCAGAAAAATATGATTGAAAACTATCATCGAGAAACAAACAATCATTCATTTGACTGGCCTTTAATTAATTCCAAGGAAAATAATTATCAGACATAAATAGCTAATTACTCTTTGAGTACAAGACGACCCTACACGGTCAACACTTTTAAGATTTTGAACATCATTTTTTGAGACTTACCTGGTTTGTTTACCCAGAAGATCACGTGATAAAAAATCGTAAAATTATTTTTTAGCATCCTTGAGTTGGCCGCCAACTTTTATCAAACTTGCCCATGTCTGTGCCAAAATTTGCTCGGCCAAATCTTGAGTGTTTCAAAGTGTAAAAATTTACATGAGAATTTTTTTTCTATTCAGGTGTCAAAAAAGATGCCAAACCAAACCGTAAAAAACATAGTAGTATAGCGAGAAACATCGAAATTTTGTTGGCTTTCTGCAGAAATGTTCAGAATCAACTCATCTTAAACAGGAAAAAAGTTCTGACCTGAAGAATAAACCAAAGTCGGACTTTTTCAGAAAGTTGCAAAAAATCACTTTGTGCAGTTATAAAGGCGAATCCGAAAAAACGGATTGCAGATCCGTCCTAGAAATGTCGTCAGTAATCTACCATTAACGGGTGTAAACGTTTTTTTGGTCCACCCTGTATAATGTCTCTTTCTTTGTATAGGAGTTCTTCACACCTCGGCCGAGGTGTTTGATCCTCTCACCACGGTGATTTAGGTATCTGTGCCTATCTCACGGACACGGAATAATTAATATGGTGCATGTCTAATTTCCACGCTTCTCAAAGTAAATCCCCCCATAAAAAAACAATGTTAACCTTTCAGATTTCATCACCATACGAGGAGACGACCCTAATGGCAGTGTGCTGGAAAGCTCCTCAATCTGGGGCATCCTTCGAGGTCTGGAGACCTTCTATCAGACCATCATGTACTACGAGACAGGCGAACTGGTAATTATTATTATTAATATTTTACACTTTATTTTATTAGATAATTACAAATTAATATACAAAATAGGAAACAATACAAAAAAAAAAATGGAGATAAAAAAAATATATTTTTTACAAAAACTAACACAATACTTCCGATTTCTAATTTTAGAAATTTCTCGGATGTAATATATACACTTGTCCTAACTAAAGGGCAATGTTATTGGCTTTGCCAATTTCTTCCACCCAACCCTTGTAAATATTATACAGTCGAACCTGGATATAATAATAATATCGCCTTATTTATACTGCCCGATTAGGACTATTAAGTCCCATTATTCCAGCAGTAAGCCACAGACATATTATTATGTGGTAAAAATCCCAAATGGGAGGATAACTTGTCCTGTCCCGGCTGGGTTTTGAACCCACGAACTCTGGAATCTTTGGATTCACGGAGTGCTGCCTTTACCACTGAGCTACCGGGACAGATATTAGAAATTAGATAGATAATTTATCATAAAAAAGGGTGATTTGTCTTCTTCTTTCGCTTAACCTTTTCCCAAACCAACTTATATGGTCGGCATTGTTCCAATTCATGGTTGAGGTTGTGGGTGATTTGTAATTTCCGGAATATTTCAGGCAACGGCTTAGTTTCGCTGTTCAGAGAGGTAATGTTGCCTCAGTGCTGAGCACACTGCCTCGGGAAGATGTCCTTGGAGAAGTGTTTTATATATTGTAAAAATAAATAATAATGCTTTTTCTTTGTGTTACTTTATCACTTTAATTTACAATATCTTTTATTTTTTTTTGCCTATGATTCTGCCACTGGTCGCTGCTTCACATCAAAGCAGCTACTCATTTTTCCTCACGAGGTATGAGTGAACCCCGAACATCCAAGTACAGAGCAGAAAAAATCCTCCCCCGCTGGGAATCGAACCCAGGTCACCATGTGTGCAATGCCTAGCGCGCTAACTCGCTCTGCCACAGTGACTACCATATTGTAAAAATATAACTATCTATATTACCCTCATTTCCCTAAATTTTTTTTTCCCCTCCAGAAAGTGGCGGCTCAGGTGATCAAAGATGTCCCCCGCTTTCCCTGGCGAGGCCTGCTGATAGACACGGGCCGCCACTACCTCCCCCTCCCCACCATCCAGAGTATCCTGGCCGCCATGAGCTTCGTCAAGCTCAATGTTCTGCACTGGCACATAGTCGACGACCAGAGCTTTCCCTACCAGAGCGAGGTGTTCCCCGAGTTGAGGTGAGGCAGGAGATTATTATTATTATAGAAAGCTTTATTAGGTAGAACAAAATTATATAAAAAACACTAAGCGCGATTGACTCAGTGGCTAAGCACTCGCTTACCATGCGGAAGGTCCCGGGTTCTATTCCCCGTGCCGACAAAAATTTGTATTCTTAATTTGGTTACAATTGTTTGTAAGGGATACCTTCCGGTGCGCTCGTGTTGACCCAGCACCTAAATGGGAAGTATTGTGTCTCTTCTCGCCCATCAGAGGGGAGGCATACTACGGGATGGGCAGGCTACAACACAGACCACAAGCGTCTACAGTGGCTCCTGTTTCATGGCTACGAAATAATAAAGGCTGTGAAACACTTATCTTAAAAAAAAAATATACAGTAGAATACAATGAAATATAAGGAAAAACAAAAAGATTAAGCAAATATACAAGAAAGAAAAAAAGAGAATGAAGTTAATGTCCTACCTAAAGGGCGAGGTTATTGCCTGTGGCAATTTCTTCCACCCACCCAACTCTTCTCTCAGGTTTCCGACCTCAGTTGCTTGATCGATAAGGCGGCGGACTTGTAACCTGGCGGTCGGTGGTTCAAGTCCCGGTTTCAGCGTAGATTTAGTAAAGCGGGTTTGAGTAGTTGTGATATCACGAAAGTGATTAACACAAATATGATAACTTGGTTTCTCTCAGGAGCCTTAGGGCAAAATTAAAAGACAAAATCGATAATATAATTCATTGTTTAGTGTCGGTTATCTCTATCTTACACAGTACGCAATCCTAGACTTACCGCCATAGAGGTATTACAAAAACTTCTGTTAATTCCACCCTAAAGGGAATTAATAATTTAACTAGATCATCTGACATCAAACCTTCGATGGATTTATAGTAAAAAATTCTGTTCCCTCCGAAGTACAGAGTACGTAATGTGACATTTCCTGTCCAACCCGGAATGGATGAGGTAAATATGGGTAGCTAATACGATTGGAGATTCAATCCCTCGTCCTAAATAAACTCAAATCAGTGCAATTCAGCACAAGATTTTTTATCTTTTGAAGGTGGGTATTCCCTTATTATTTGTTGACGATGTTTATTTGTAAAATATAAATACATGCAAATTAAAAAAAAACTTATCTGGTTTCAAGATCTCTTTTTGGGGCAGTGTTAATAGATTTCTTGGGCTCTTGTGCATAGTCACTGACAGACTGATTAAGAACGGCCATTAGCCATTTGATTGTGAATAAAGCTGAATGATTTATCTGTTTAATGAATGACACAATATGGAAGAGGGAGTAAAATAACCAAACAACTTTCAGGAAGAGGTTGAACACTACCAACCAAAGGTAGGTTTGTGAAAAGACAAAGTGAAAGAAAAAGAAGAAAAATGACAATTATGTATAATTGTATACTGCCCGTATCCAACAGTACCCATACCCGTACCCAATAGGATAACAAATTGCGGTTAAGAGGTTGAAACATACCAACCAAAGGTAGGTTTGGGAAAAGACAAAGTGAATGTAGAAGAAAAATTAAAATTATGTATACCTAATGCCTGTATCGAAGTAGGACAAAAAATAACAAGGTTCTTTCATTTTTATTGTACATTGCATACTTAAAAATGTTTTCAGGCGCACATAAAAATTTCTTTTCTCTTTAAGAGATTTCATCTGAGACTGATAAAATTAAATAATCTTCTTCTTCATTCACTTTGTCTTTTCCCAAATCTACTTAGGGTCGGCATTGTTCAACCTCATGGTTGAGGTTGGTTGGTTGTTTCATTTTTTTATGGCTGGATGCCCTTCCCAACTCCAACGATTCTATTTGATTTAACGTATTAACGTCCTGATTAGGACGGGGGTTTTACCCTCCATTCACTGGGAATCGTACAGCTACCCACATTAATATCACCCAGCCTGGGTAGGTCCGGAATCAAATAATAGTGATAGGTAAATTAAATCAGTTTTTTTTCAAAACTTAATTAAACCGGTTGTCTCTTGTTAATCCTCAGTAAGAAAGGAGCTTATCACCCTACCAGAGCTATCTATACAATAGCAGACATCAAGATGATCATTGAATACGCCAAAAATCTTGGTATACGTGTGGTACCAGAGTTCGATACCCCAGGTAACATTTATTTTACACTATTATATAATAATATTCAAAATATTAAAATAATTTTTTATGGGTAAATTATTTTTTAGCTCTGGCATTTAAGAAAGTCCGAAAATTTAGACAAAATATGCAAAAATAAAGTTTTTACTTGGTGGTACAATAATTAGAAGAAAATACGCTAACACATTAGTTGAAGTAAATTGGTTCAGATTTTTTGGAGATAATGGAAAGTTAATGAAATATCTAATGTTAATGAAATTTATACGATTCGAACCAATCGATTACGAGGAAGTTGTGTCTCTCCGTCGATCAGCCTGTTATTTGCATTCTTTGCAAAGCCTTATAATATATCTACTTACCAAATTTATTATTCAGCAAATTAGAAACTAGGTATTTTTTTATAAAAAAACTTGAGTGTTTTACAGCCGCTTTTATTATCGAAACAGCAGCTACTGTAGGCTCTGTGTTGTAGATTGCCCAGCATGAAGTACCTAAGATGTCTGCTCTCTGATGGGCGAGTAGTGACATACTTCCCATTCAGGTGCTGGCTCAACACGAGCGCACCGGGCGTTAACAATGCATAACAATAAATAGTTAGAGCACGCGATTATCTCGGTGGTTAAGCACCCATGCGAAAGTTCCCGGGTTCGATCCCCCGAGACGACAAAAATTTTGTATTCTAAATTTTATTTTCTTCAATTTACTTCATTCCCATTTTTTGTCGTTTATGGTACTTTTAGATCTCATAATTTTGATGAAGATTTTTAATAGAGCTTGGCCGTAAATATACACCTGTTTAACAGGTATTATTATTAAATTCCGGTTTAGAATTTATAATACCAAAACATCGTATTCTAAATACATTCTGGTACGATATTGAACTCGTGTTGACCCAGCACCTAAATGGGAAGTATTGTGTCACTTCTCGCCCATCAGAGGGGAGGCAAACTACTGGTTGGCAAGCTACAACACAGACCACAAGCGTCTACAGTAGCTCCTGTTTCATGGCTTCGAAGCGAAAAGGCTGTGAAACAGTCATAAAAATGTAATTTACTTCCAGGCCACGTGTGGAGCTGGGGTCATGGCGCCCCGGACCTCCTGTGTAAGATCAACGTGACCAATGCCGCCAACCACACGACACAGTTCTGGGGTCCCCTTGACCCCACGCGAGAAGCCAGCTACGAGTTCGTGCAGAAGTTGTTCTCTGAGGTCCGCTCCGTGTTTCGAGACAGCTATCTTCACACTGGCGGGGACGAGGTGGACTTCTACTGCTGGTGAGTGGGGTCTGTTTCTTTGTTTGTTCATTGATTCTTTGTCCGTCCCGGTAGCTCAGTGGTAAAGGCGGTACTCTGTGAATCCATAGATTCCAGAGGTCGTGGGTTCGAAACCCAGCCGGGACATGACAAGTTATCCTCCCATTTGGGATTTTTACCACATAATAATATGTCTTGGACTGCTGGAATAATGGGACTTTAGTAGTCTTAATCGGGCAGTATGCTATTATTTTATTAAGGCGATATTATTGTTTGTTCAGAGCGCACGATTAGCTCAGTGGTTAAGCACTCGCTTGCCACTCGGTCCCGTGTTCGATCTCCCGTGCCGACAAAAAATTGTATTCTCAATTTGGTTACAGTTATTTGTGAGGGATCCGGGGTGCTCGTGTTGACCCAGCACCTCAATGGGAAGTATTGTGTCACTTCTCGCCCATCCTATTGGGTACTGTTGAGTGGATTTGGGAAAAGGCAAAGAGAAAGAAGAAGAAGATTATCTCAAATCAGGAATTTAAAACCAAATAGTACCTACATATATTCCTTGTGATATCTATTTTTATTTTATTTATTTATTTATTTATTTTATTTATTTATTTTATTTATTTTATTTTATATATTTTATTAATTTTATTTTATTTATTTTATTAGTTTCTTTATTTTTTTTTAAATTTTATTTATCTCCAGGGAAAATGACCCGCACATCAGACAATTCCTGAGGGACAGAGGTTGGACCGGGGCCCAGCTGCAGAGCTACTACACTCGCCGGGCCCTGGCTATATCCAAGGGGTTGGGCTTCTCCAACCTCGTGTGGCAGGAGGTCTACATCAACTGGAGCAACGAGAGCGAGAAGATGGACAGCCAAACTGTGGTCCACGTGTGGACCGGTGACCGTGCCGCGCTGCTGACCAATGTGAGTGGAGCTTGGGATTGGGAACCACTGGGGTTTCATTTTTTTTACTCAACGCACTTCATTAAACTTTTTTTTCTTTTTTTTTCAACCAACAGGGAGTAGAAAAGCAGTCTGGCTGTGGGATTATAAACCGGGAGTAGAACAGCAGTCTGGCTGTGGGATTATAAACAGGGAGTAGAACAGCAGTCTGGCTGGGGGACTATAAACAGGGAGTAGACCAGCATTTACTTGGTTCTGGGGGCCCTTGTTAATAATTAGCCTCCTTGTTAAGACGGTGGTAGAAGTGCTGAGTCATTCCTCTACTGTCTGGCTACCATCGTTCACGATGAAGCCACCCTATGATGATATATATAATATTATGATGATTAAAAAAAGGTCGAGCCTCAGAATCGCTTTCGCATTACTTTCCGGAAACGCTAAAAATTGGTCCGAATTTTCCGCTCCGCCAATCTCCGGGTCAGAAACCAATACTCTTAACCACTGAGCCACGGGGGTTCGCACTTCTAATTGAAACTGAGTTAGGTATATTTGAAGATCGATAAGGCGACGGACTTGTAACCTGGAGGTCGGAGGTTCAAGTCCCGGTTTCAGCGTAGATTTAGTAAAGCGAGTTTGAGTAGTTGTGACATCACGAAAGTGATTAATACACATTTATATGACTAGCCGTTTGCCCGTGCTTTGCAACGGGACTAAATTTCAAATTTACTAAGGCATGGCCGTACTGCTCGACAGCAATGCCTTTTTGAACTTTTTATGATTTTTTTGGACATAGCGATAATGGTTTTGGGGGGGTCAATTCTGAGACATTTTTCGCTATCTCTTACCGTTTTGGCTAAACAACTCCGGACAAACAAACAAACATAGGTAGGTAGGTAGGTAGTCTTTTTTTCTGTTTTATATATAGAGATAACTTAAAAAACTTAACTTAAAATTTTCATTATTCCTGAAAAATACTTCTGTCAGCTGGACATTTAGCTGAATGTGCACTGATAGTCTAGTTGTTAAGGAGTAGTCAGGTAATCCAGGGAGCGTAGGGATCCGTTGATTCGAATCCCACCCAGTGCACGAATTTTTCTTCATTAATTTGACTTTGTGACCACATAATAATAAGACTCTGAGGGTTAGGTCGTAGAAAAAGATTTGAGCATTAACCTCGCCTGGTGGTTACCTTCTACTAAAGAGTATTATTGTTATGTTTAGCATGATTTTTGAAAAATTTAGCGACGCACACAACTTTTAAAAATCTGCCGTTATTTCCTCTGGGAGGATAATCACTTTCGTGATATCACAACTACTCAAACTAGTTTTACTAAATCTACGCTGAAACCGGGACTTAAACCACTGAACTCCAAGTTACAAGTCCGCCGTCTTATCGATCAAGCTACTGAGGTCGGTTGACTTAGCAATAACTGATGCTTACATATTATATTAAATCCAGAGATTCTACTATTGCCGTATGATGAGACACATTGAATGCTAATTTGTTTCTCTACTATGGCCGAACGGCAATCCACCTACTGAGCTGCCCGATGACGCAAATCCGTTGCCAAATGTACACAAAAACGCGGATGGGCAGTTTCAGAAAAGCGAATACGAGAACGGGCTAACGTGTACATAACGGCAGATAAGAAGTGGCTACCATGATGATGCAGTTATTACCGCTTTAAGTGGCAACCCAGGTGCGGGGCGTCGCTTGCGACGAACATATTTTGCTGCCCATATTAATTTATGGCTCTGAACCGTTCTTATCTACTATGGCCGTATGATGAGACACACTAAATGTTAGTTTGATTCTCCACTATGGCCGTATGATGAGACACACTAAATGCTAGTTTGTTTCTCCACTATTGCCATATGATGAGACAGTATGAGACACACTGAATAGCCGTATTTTTCTTTCTAACCAAAGTTAACCAAACGGGAATAAAATGAACCAAACTGGAAGCAAGTCATTTTTCTTTTGGAAGAGGAAATAGTTAACCAAAATAGAAGTAGAAAATTCTTGCGTCCAGTTTGGTTCATTTTATTCCCGTTTGGTTAACTTTGGTTAGAAAGTGAAGTTGACCTTGGAATAAAATGGAAATATTTGGAAAAAATCTAACCTGGAATTTTTTTTTTTTTTGGTTAGAAAGAAAAATACAGCTAATGAAATCTTTCTCAGATCACGCGGGACGGACTCGTGGCCATCACCTCCGCCGGCTCTTTCTCTCTCTCTCTCTCTCTTTCTCTCTCCCTCTCTCCCTCTCTCCCTCTCTCCCTCTCTCCCTCTCTCCCTCTCTCCCTCTCTCCCTCTCTCCCTCTCTCCCTCTCTCCCTCTCTCCCTCTCTCCCTCTCTCCCTCTCTCCCTCTCTCCTCTCCTCTCCCTCTCTCCCCTCTTCTCTCTCTCTCTCTCCTCCCTCTCTCCCTCTCTCCCTCTCTTCTCTCTCCCTCTCTCCCTCTCTCTCTCCTCTCTCTCTCTCTCTCTCTCTCTCTTCTCTCTCTCTCTCTCTCTCTTCTCTCAGAAGGTATTACGTTAGCTTTCGTTAGCTTTGTAACTTAAGATTGTTTTTCCACTGTTGCCGATGAGACACCCTGAATGAAATGTTCCTCAGATCACGCGGGACGGACTCGTGGCCATCACCTCCGCCGGCTGGTACCTGGACGTGGTGAATGTGGACGGGTACAACTGGCAGCGGGAGTGGCTCAACTTGGGATTGGGAACCGCTGGGGTTTCATTTTTTTTTTACTCCCGGTAGCTCAGTGGTAAAAGCGGCACTCTGTGAATTCAGAGATTCTACTATTGCCGTATGATGAGACATACTGAATTCCAGCCGGAACAGATCACCAGAGAGATTATAGTTTTTCCAATATTGCCGTATGATGAGACACACTGAATGCTAGTTTGTTTATCCACTACTGCCGTATGATGAGACACACTGAATTCTAGTTTGTTTCTCCACTATTGCCGTATGATGAGACACACTGAATGAAATCAAATAAAACAAATAAAATTATATATTATTTGTTTTTTTTTTTCTAATTTCTAATTTGCAGGATAAGAAGTTTATTTGGTTTTTTCTAACGACTAATTTTTAGGATAAATATTTTATTTGGTTTTTCTACTGTCTTATTTTCAGGATAAATATTTTACATATTTCATTTTTTTTTTCTCTAATGCCTAATTTTCAGGATAACTTTCTTTTTACTTAAATAGATATCCATACTTTTATTGCATTATGTAACTTACATTTATATTTAACAAGCCAACCCCTTGTATACAAATTTATAATTTAAATACAAGAAAATGTTCTATTCCATTCACACTGAATGAAATCTTCCTTTTTTTTATTTATAAATTTATAAAAAAATTATTTATATATAAAAAAAAAATGTTCCTCAGATCACGCGGGACGGACTCGTGACCATCACCTCCGCCGGCTGGTACCTGGACGTGGTGAATGTGGACGGGTACAACTGGCAGCGGGAGTGGCTCAACTTCTACCGGGTGGATCCGCACGAGTTTCCCGGCACCCCCGAGCAGAGGGCCAGAGTGGTGGGGGGCGAAGCCGCTATGTGGGGAGAGAGAGTGGACGAGTCCAACATCCAGCAGAGGATATGGCCCCGCGGCCTGGCCGCTGCTGAGCGACTCTGGAGGTAATAATAATTTTAAAATTACGCATGGTGACCTGGGTTCGATTCCCAGCGGGGCAGGAATTTTTTTTTTTTTTTTTTTTTAAGCTTTATTAGGAGGACAAACAGGCAACAGTATAAAATTAAGAAAAGAAAGGAAAAAAAAAACAAACAAATGACAAAATAAATAAGTAAAAAAAAATAACAATAATGTCCTACCTAAAGGGCGGGGTTATTGCCTGTGGCAATCTCTTCCACCCAACACTCAATTTTTCTGATCTGTACTTGGATGTTCGGGGTCCACTCATACCTCGTAAGGAAAAATGAGTAGTTACTTGTATGAGTAACGACCCGTGGCGGCATTACCAGAGTAAAAAGAGATTAGTGTAACAGAATTGGAAAAGTACAGGAGGCTCTTAGTATTGCGCGCAACCCACAAAAATTGTGAAGAGGCTTTGTGCTTCACCACAAATAAAATCATACTACTATTACTACTAATTTTAAAATTACCTTCCTCCCAGTAGCTTAATGGTAAAGGCTGCACTCTGTGAATCCAGAGATTCCAGAGGTCGTGAGTTCGAAACCCAACCGGGACATGACAAGTTAACCTCCCATTTGGGATTTTTACCACATAATAATTGTCTTGGGCTTACTGCTGGAATAATGGGACTTTAATAGTATAAATAAGGCGATATTATTATTATTGTTCCTCCGAGAGTTAATAATTGCATAGATTTTTATTTATTTAAGATAAGAGTTTCACAGACTTTTTTATTTCGTAGTCATGAAACAGGAGCTACTGTAGACGCTTGTGGTCTGTGTCGTAGCTTGCCCATCCCGTAGTATGCCTCCCCTTTGATGGGCGAGAAGTGACACAATACTTCCCATTTAAGTGCTGTGTCAACACGAGAGCACCGGAAGGTATCCCTTACAAACAACTGTAACTTTCAATTCAGTGTGTTCTTAGTGATAATAAAAGAACCTTTGTGCCAAATTTCATAGCTCCATGGTCAATAAAACCGAAGATATGAGGGTGTGAAAAACCGGGTGAATCGGTTTGCGTAAAGGTACACTGACCTGCTTGCTATATTTTATCCTAGTGCACTCCTCTCGTGCGCTCAGATAATATCGCTTTATTAATTACACTGCTCAATTAAGACGAATGAGTCTCATCATTCCAGCAGTAAGGCCAAAACTTATTATTTTGTGGTCCAAAGCCACAATGAGAGGGAGGATCTTGTCTGGTCCCGACTGGATATCGAACCCGCTACCTCTGGATTACCAGGAAGTCGGGCCTTGACTACTAAGCTACGGGATGGAGGTAAAGTTAAAGATAATACAAAGCCACTTCGTGCTGTGACCTATAATATTCCTTGGTAAGCTCTTCTTAATTTCCTACTTGGCGTGGTGGAGTACTACCGTGCTTCTTAAAAGACCTCATTTTATAAGTTTTAAAAAAAGTTATCATATTTGTTTCAATCACTTTCGTAATATCACAAATATTCACACTCGCTTTGCTATAAATCTACGAATTCTACGAATTTTTACACGACTAGTCCATTGCATTGCATTACATTGCATTGTATTACATTTAATTGCATTGAATTGCATTGCATTGCATTGCATTACATTGAATTGGATTGCATTGCAATATATTGCATTTCATTGCATTGCATTACATTGAATTGCATTACATTGCATTGAATTGCAATGCATTGCATTGCATTTCATTGAATTTCATTGCATTATATTGAATTGCATTGCATTACATTACATTACATTGAATTGCATTGCATTACATTGAATTTCATTGCATTGCAATATATTGCATTTCATTGCACTGCATTACATTGAATTGCATTGTATTGCATTCCATTATATTGCATTTCATTTCATTGCATTGCATTGAATTGCATTGCATTCCATTGCATTTCATTGCATTACATTGAAGTGCATTGCATTACATTGAAGTGCATTGCATAACATTGAATTGCATTACATTGAATTGCATTGCATTGCAATACATTGCATTTCATTGAATTGCATTGCATTGCATTGCATTGCATTTCATTGCACTGCATTACATTGCATTGCATTACATTGAATTGCATTGTATTTTATTGCATTGCACTACATTGAATTGCATTGCATTACATTGAATTGCATTACATTGCATTGCATTACATTGAATCGCATTGCATTGTATTTCATTGCATTGAATTTCATTGCATTACACTGAATTGCATTGCATTACATTGAATTGCATTACATTGAATTACATTGCATTGCACTGCATTACATTGCATTGCATTACATTGAATTACATTGAATTGCATTGCATTGCATTTCATTCCGTTACATTGCATTGCACTGCATTTCATTGCATTGCACTGCATTTCATTGCATTGCATTACATTGAATTACATTGCATTACATTGAATTGCATTGCATTGCATTACATTGAATTGCATTGCATTGCATTGCATTTCATTCCGTTACATTGCATTACATTGAATTGCATTGCATTGCATTTCATTCCGTTACATTGCATTGTATTGTTTTTTGATTTCAGTCCACAGGAGTCAGGACCCATCCACCTTACATACGAGCTTACCTCCCGTCTGGAGGAGATTGTGTGTGAGCTAAGAGTCAGGGAGATTCCAGCCCAACCGATCAATGGACCTTCATACTGCGGCTTTTACTTGAAATAGAGTTGTGCTGCATCTCAAACGGAATTATTTGAGAGGAAATGAATGTTTATTGTTCTAAATATACATAAGAATGTACAAAAATAATTTAAAAAAAGGTGCATGAAAATAAAATTCAGAATTGTGTTCTCAGGAGCGTACTTTAACCAGCAATCAGTACGGTTGTGAGAGATTTCTCTCACAACCGTATACGTTACCGTGTACTGGATACGTTACAAAACCGAACCGTACTGATCCCGGGTTAAGGATTTGGATTATTTATTCCGGGCTGGATGAGGTTAATTTGAGTATCGGGCTTGTGAGTTTCCAGCGAATGGACACGGTCCCGGGTAAATAATTGTCACAATAAAATTATTTAATAGCAAAAATAATAGCAGCACCCAATTAGCTCAGTGGTTAAGCACTGATTTTTGGCTCACAGTTTCTCTTATTATCACTAAGAACACGCTAATGTTACAGTTGTTTGTAAGAGATAGCTTCCGATGCGCTCGTGTTGACACAGCATACTTAAATGGGAAGTATTGTGTCACTTTTTGCACATCAGAATGTAGGGATAATACGGGATGGGAAAGTTACAACACAGACCACAAACGTCTACAGTAGCTCCAGTTTCGTGGCTACGAAATAAAAAAGGCCATAAAACACTCATCTTTTTTAAAAAAAATGTGACCAACAATATTAACGCCTCTTTCAACTTCATGGTCATATTACGACGGGAGTTTTTACGGGGGATTCACTTGAAACTCACAAACCAGCTACTCAAATTAACCTCACCCAGCCTGAGTGAGGCTCGGAATAGCCAGCAGCACCACAAGGGTTTGAATTTGAGGGACGCTGTCTTATGCCGAAGTTGCTATTGAAATTACAAGAACCTACGGAATGAAGAAAAATCTTTAGTCTCGATCCGCTATCTTCTCAAAATTACACGGAAATTCAAAGTCTTTTAAAATTGAAATTCCGCGGAAATCATTAAAGAAATCTTACTCTTTAATCTGATTTGCCTAATTCAAAATTGAAAAAGAGATAATTATCTTTTTCTTGGAAATCATCATGCGCCTTCCTTTTCTTCGAATTAAATTCTCGAGAGCTCACTTCTGATGAACAACTGAAGACTGTTAGCAAAAATTGTCAATAATTAATTTAAAAAATAAAAATCTTAGATAGAAATTACTTTGTTTTTTGTTTTTGCGAGCCCTCATTTCTAATTTTAATTACATATTAGGTTATTATTCCGTTCAAATATCAATTTTTCATTTCTCCTACTTTATTGAACGATAAAAAAATTAATCTATTGGTAGTCAAGTGGTTAAAGCGCTAGTCTGGTAATCCAGGTAGCGTAGGTATCCGTAGGTTCGAATCCCACCCAGTGCATGAATTTTTCTTCATTAATTTGAGTATAATATGATCACATAATAATAAGACTCTGAGGATTAGGTGATAGAAAATGCTTTGAGTATTAACCTCACCTGGTGATTCCACTAAAGAGTGTTATTATTATTAATCTATGTATTTAATAAATTTTAGAAATTTTCTTTTTTTTTGTAGATTAGATATTTTGTTGTTGTTTTTTGCGAATGTTGGGCAAGGCCAAACTGGGTGATTTTGCTTTTCCTCTCTCAATTTTTCGCTGTTTTGTTTAATTTACTAAAAACTAATAAGTTTCGCTGTTGATGTATTTGAGTTTATTTTTTCAGTATTGGCTATCGGAAAAAAACATTCCGTGTGTTGAAAAAGAAACGTCAAATACTCTTGGCAGGCAAAAGTGCAATTCCTCTTAGGAAATTTTCATTTGCGATTAATAAAGTGCATGATATTTGTATGCCGTTATTTGTGTTTTCATGGCTGATATTCATAAAAATGAAGCATTTTCTCGTGAGCATGTGATCGAAGTAAAAGCAAAAGGTGTGAAGGAAAAGGTAGAAGTAAAAGCAAAAGGTGTGAAGGAAAAGGTAGAAGTAGAAGCAAAATGTGTGAAGGAAAAGGTAGAAGTAAAAGCATTTGCTCATTTTCGTATTTAAAACCATTTGCTTATACTCGTGAGCATTTGCTTTTCCTATCAAGCAATTGCTTCATGATTAAGTAACATCAGTAGCTACTATAACAGGAACAGCTTTATGAATATCCATGGACTTATTTATTTATTTAGAAAATCTTTATTAGTAGAACATATATACAGGCAAATAATGGTAAAAATTAAATATAAAATGGACAATATTAATAATAATTATAAATAAGAATTAAGACTTGGATGTTTGCACTGCCATCCAATAAATTGTTAGCGCTCTAAATACTTATTCATATAGGTATGTGCGTATAAAATATGCTATTAATTTTATTTCAAAGATTATTATTATTATTTTTACAAACTTCTTATCATCATTTTTATTTCACACATTATTATTATTACTATTTCTGACATCAGTAAGTTAAACATAATGTTAGACACTGGTAAGAAGAGTAGGGACTACTAACATTTGCCTATGTTTACGTTTTGAATGATAGAGCTACTTTTTCTGGTATCACAATTTAGGTAGTTCGAGATTTTTTATTTATTTCTTTATTTGAGACGTCATCATTTACGACTTGTATTGTGTTGGTTTATCTTCGTCTTTTTCTTATTTTTTCACTTTGCCTTTTCCCAATGCTAATAATTGGGGTCGGTATTGTTCAACCTCATGGTTGAGGTTGGTTCAAAAAGAAATTGTGGACCGCAGAAAGAACTGCAAGTTTCGACAGCACCGCAGGTAAAACCGCGCTAGTCAAAGTTGGCGGTTTTCTGAGAGGGTGTTTGATTCCCCTGAATTTTTCAGATCTTCTCATACCTTCAAACAACAAAATGGATTGATTTTCTGAAATTTTTAACACTACCTTCAAAATAAGTTTCATTTGACGCTGTCAAAGGGTATCGTGTCACAAAATTGATTTAATAGTTACATTTTTTAGCTCGTTCTTTCCAAAAAGGAGCCTGTAAATGATATTTATTATGTGTACAAAATATATTTCGATGTGTTTCAAAGTTATACACAAAAAAAATGGAAATTGGTTCGGTTTGTGCATAAGTCCCTTAAAAATGAAATATTTAATCGCTTTCCAAACAATTTTTATTACTACTTTCAAAATAGGGTTTCTTTCACGATTTCAAAGAGCCTTTAACAAATATTCAGACTTTGTGTTGTGTGCAAATAATCAACGATTTGTTACTAAACAAAACTTAAATAATATTTTTTCATCATCCATATCTTCCTTGATATGGATTTTTCTTCCCTGATTTACATACCCAGGAGCTGTCACACTCAGATAATATTTACCATACTCAACCTTCCACTGGAACTCTCCATCTGTCTCCACTGGAATCTCTGCAACCTTTCCAAGTCTTGCTATCTTCACAGTGGCGTCTACTACAGGGTGGTCTTTTGAGTCCACCACAAATCCGCGGATCAGCTTTGTATCATAGACATGGATCTCCATTATGAAATCTAGTTTTTCAGAACTCGTTTCACTCACATCCACTGTTCTCCAGCCCACTTTATATCCGGGACCTGATACTTTTAATATATAGCTACCCGGCGACAATGTTGCGCCGTATATTCCATCTGAATCTACACCCATCACATGCATCACTTTAGATTGATTACGTTCTGCTGTGATTTCATCTGCCGGAACAATCCCGGAAGGATCTTCCTTTACTCTATCGTATAAATAAGGATCATCTAATACTGTGATTACAGCTTCTGGAAGAATCTCCCCATCATATTTGATTACTTTACCGTAGACACTCGCACGCCTCAAAACAAAGTCCACGTTAACCAAAGGTTTCTGTTCGGTCAAATTGACCTTTTCTACCTGGCTTGTATATCCGTCGGCACTCGCTATGACTCTATGTGAACCTGGGAGCAGTAGCCGCCAGTATTCCCCCCTAGGGGTCACTTTGATTTTTTTACCATGTAATGTCACGGTGATAAGAGCTCCTGTAGCGGGATTGCCGTCGATGTCTTTAACATAACCGTAAACACCTTGGTGGACGCTTTGTATATATTTGAGCATAGAATTTAAGTTTGCGTTCCAGTACCTGGGAAGTTCAGATGCTGGGGGGTTCTTCGGACAGCTGAGATAGAGAGTGATTTCGAAGCAGTTGGACATGATGTAGTTATTATCTTGCATACCTGAAGAAAAACCACAGGTAAATTTTCATGTTTTTTATTTCTATTAGGCGCTTGGCGCTTTAACTCAGTAGACAGGTCGTTCGCGCCGATTCTTATGATGTATTATACCAGCGTGTACAGTTTGATTGTCTTGAGGTAATTCAATAGAGAATCGGCGTTCTCGACTGAGTCTGACAGAGCTGGAGGAACAGGTAGGGCGGATCTAATTTATGCGTGAAGATGACAAGTCAGAATATGTTTTACAGTGAGAATATGACCACAACGACAGTTTGGGGGAGGTGTACGTTTGAAAAAGAAAAGTAAGAGGAAAAGTTTCATGTTGTTGCATTGGAAAGTAAAAGTTTACAATTTTCAGTTCTTTGTGTACCTGACGCTGCGCTGATGAGCTCAATTCACCACGTTTCAGCAATGAGAAAGTACTATTTTTCTCGACCGACGTAAGGTTATGTGGAGTTTAGTTCCTTTTATATGTTTTTATGTTGAACTGAAAAAAGCACTTCTCTTGTCCACCCCATTACTTAGTACCAATTCTAATAAACAAAATTTCCCAAAGTGGTGGCATATAAATACAATCAAATTATCCTTTTTACCCAAATTATATAGAATATGAGCTGCTTGTTGAAAATCTTCCACTTGACACTCTAACACAGAGGAGAGTCTCTGAGCAGATGAAACTTTTACAAAAAATCTGCAATGGAACATCAAGCAGCTCATATCTTATTGAAAAAACCGACATTAGGGTCCCTAACCATAGACTAAGACATTCTCACAAGCCTCTATTCCATATTCCTAATTGTACAAATATAAACCATTTACTGAAATCCCCACTAGTTTGTGCAATGAACACTTACAATAACATGACCGAGAAACAACATCTTTTATAGATTACACCAACATTTCTGTCAGGCATTGCTTTGGTCGGAATTTCGGTTCTGATTAATGTGTTGTAGCAAAAAAAAAAAAAAAAAAATCACAAATTCCAAGTCAAAAGGTTCTAATCTCAAGCATTTTTTTGATATCTTCATCTTCAGTCCTCTAGCCAAAAACTGCAATCGCGGATTTTTTGGTGGTTTATAGTGTATTTTGGCGTTTTTGCCAAAACGGCAGAATATATCAAAAAATATGAGAATTGACCCGCATAAACCGTATTATATGAAACCCTAAAATCTGAAATTATTTTCTTTTAGAAGCTTCAACCGCCAGTGGTTGAATTTTGAGCGGACTTTGGCGTAAACTTCGAGGTATCGAAAATTTTATGGTAATATACAGGTATTTCATAATTTCGTCCATTTCCATTTCTTCCACAGATTCATTTGTATTTATAAATACCAATCAGTCAATCCTTCCTAAGAAAAAACTCATGTCAGACTTATTAGTGTGATCATGAATACGGGTGTCCGAAGTTAGCATACAGAGTGAACAAAGAGTCCCGGAATGTATTTTATATTTTTATTTACTCAAAGAAGGGACTTGAATTTTTTTAAATGAAGGTCTAACGCAAGATTTTCCATTTTTTGGTGGAATTTGAATTTCTACAGGTTGTCCCAAAAGTAATAATAATAATATCGCCTTATTTATACTGCCCGATTAATACTACTAAAGTCCTATTATTCCAGCAGTAAGCCCAAGACGTATTATTATGTGGTAAAAATCCCAAATGGGAGGATAACTTGTCATGTCCCGGTTGGGTTTCGAACCCACGACCTCTGGAATCTCTGGATTCACAGAGCGCCGCCTTTTCCACTGAGCTACCGGAACATTACAGAGCTACCGGGACAGTAGTAAAACAGGCATCTTTTTTCGATTTTTAAATGGAACCCCCAATTATTTATTTGATATTCTACACTTTATTCTGCAATTAAACTTACTAGAAAGACTCCCGATTTTCCTATGAAGACCGTGAGCTATACCACCCGGGAAAGATCGACCGCACGCAATTCCGCGTTTCATCATTGAATTCTCTTGGGCATAATCTTGGGCCAACTTCTTGAAAAACTTATGATCCGGAGTGAAACATCCTTTGACTTTGAGTGTAGCGTTCTTTGACCACGTGTCTTTATATTCATATTTATATTCAAAGGGATAGCTGGCAACTATGGCATTGCCATGTCTGATGTGTGCGGAGAGAACAAATGGATGTTTCATGATTAAATCAATCATGCCCTTTGTTTCGGGTTGACAATGGCTGCCAAAAGAAATGAATAACAATGTTTTATTACGTGAATATGACATACTTAGATTCGGAAGTACTGTATGTGTTTTTATTCTCCTTTATTTATTCCTCCATATTTTTTCCAAATGACCTTCACAAATCTGCCAAGGTTATCCATCAAGATTGCTTCAAGGTCAAACATTTTAAAATAATTAACCTAAATTTTATTTCTTTTTCAAACATGAAATTTTGGTTTTCAACACAAACTTATAAGTGTAACTTTATCTAGTCATGTCAAATAGAAATCTTGTCATGCTAAGATTTACAGGTCAAATTTACTTACCTCTATTTTCTGTTGATTAGTAAAGGTTGAAAATTATATAGCTATATTGTACATTCAAAACTGAAGACAAGCAATTGCAAGGGACCGTATATATTATGTATATTTACAATTTCACATAGAAGTATAATTGACCTGTAAATATTGTTATTATAGATATAACTATCTCTAGTTCTCTTATATTCAGTAGAAAATAATAGGTATATGTCTAGTCTACTGTCCAGTATCTACTTAATTTAATAATTTCTTTCAATAATGAATCTACCTGTATTAAGCCATTCTCTCAAAAATGCGACTTACGATCACATATTATCTTACCATCTGTAAAATTCTCACCATCCTAGAACATCTTCAGAAAATTTGGTCGTGAAATCTAGGTCAAAGCAGTTTTCATGCCAACAACAAAGGGCGGAATTAATAGACAACATCAATAACTTAAGGCGTTGGTAAGTGTCGGTTTTCCCTATCTTACACAGTACGCAATCCGTGACTTAGCGCCACAGAGGTATTACAAAAAATTCTATTGATTCCGCCCTAAAATTCTTATCTTCTTACCTAGAATCTAGAAAATTGGCGGTCGTGAAATCTCGGGCAAGTTTACAATCTAAGAGCCCGTTCACACCGACTAAAAACAGTTTTTTTTACTGGGACAGTAATTTTACTGGTCCAGTATTTTTACTGAGTGGCGCATACATTTAAATGAGAGCGTTCACATCGGCAACGTTTTACTGTTAACAGTAAAAAAACTGGATCGACAGATTTTTACATCAGATTTTGCCACTAGAAACGGAAACAGTAGAAAAACTGGCCCAGTAAAAAAACTGTTTCTACATCCAGTCGCTTGTACAATCAAATGGAGATGTTCACACTGCAGTCGGCACAGTTTTTATTGTTTCTGAAACCTATTATAATATCGTATTTTTCGAATGAAAATTAATTCGTGTCTATTTGTGAGGCGCTACAATGGAAATCGGGGCGAGCAAATGACTTTTTGGTGGCGATCTGGTTCAAACTAGGTTCTATAGATAGGTATGACTTGCTGCTATCTAGGGTTAGTGTTAGGGCCTTTCGTCACCTACTAGGGCCGAATTAGGGCCAAATAAGGGCCTTTTTGGAAAATCATAAATTCGGCTCTAGCGCCTCACTAATTATTAAATTAAATTTAGAAATGCTCCTTTTTGATACCTTTGTGCCACTATGGGATGATTCCACCATCTTCTCTTATTCCTTCGTTGTCGTTGCCGGTACCAGTACAAAAGCATTAATGTATTCACATCCATCACGTTCAAAGGCTTTATCACGAATGAACATAAAGAAAAGCATGGAAAAGTAGGACCAGTAAAAATACTGTTTGTAGCCTGTGTGAACGCACTCTGGAGCCCGTTCACACCGACTATAAACAGTTTTTTTTACTGGGACAGTAATTTTACTGGTCCAGTATTTTTACTGAGTGGCGCATACATTTAAATGAGAGCGTTCACATCGGCAACGTTTTACTGTTAACAGTAAAAAAACTGGATCGACAGATTTTTACATCAGATTTTGCCACTAGAAACGGAAACAGTAGAAAAACTGGCCCAGTAAAAAAACTGTTTCTACATCCAGTCGCTTGTACAATCAAATGGAGATGTTCACACTGCAGTCGACACAGTTTTTATTGTTTCTGAAACCTATTATAATATCGTATTTTTCAAATGAAAATTAATTCGTGTCTATTTGTGAGGCGCTACAATGGAAATCGGGGCGAGCAAATGACTTTTTGGTGGCGATCTGGTTCAAACTAGGTTCTATAGATAGGTATGACTTGCTGCTATCTAGGGTTAGTGTTAGGGCCTTTCGTCACCTACTAGGGCCGAATTAGGGCCAAATAAGGGCATTTTTGGAAAATCATAAATTCGGCTCCAGCGCCTCACTAATTATTAAATTAAATTTAGAAATGCTCCTTTTTGATACCTTTGTGCCACTATGGGATGATTCCACCATCTTCTCTTATTCCTTGTTTGTCGTTGCCGGTACCAGTACAAAAGCATTATTGTATTCACATCCATCACGTTCAAATGCTTTATCACGAATGAACATAAAGAAAAGCATGGAAAAGTAGGACCAGTAAAAATACTGTTTGTAGCCTGTGTGAACGCACTCTGAGAAACAGTTTTTTTTACTGGACACAGTAAAAAAACTGTTCCAGTAAAAACTGTTTTGGTGTGAACGGGCTCTGAGAAACAGTTTTTTTACTGGACACAGTAAAAAAACTGTTCCAGTAAAAACTGTTTTGGTGTGAACGGGCTCTGAGAAACAGTTTTTTTACTGGACACAGTAAAAAAACTGTTCCAGTAAAAACTGTTTTGGTGTGAACGGGCTCTAACCGACTCGGCGGGTGTCGGCGTAGGGTCGGAACAATCCAAATATCCGTCGAGTTCAGTAAGTCAGTGATGCGATCATTGACTCCATAGCTATAGACCAGGTATTGAATGAGTGATACCTGAAACACAAAAAAAATCGTTAATTTTTTTTTTAACTTTGAGAAAGGGTACCATTAAATCATTTTAAAATCTGTATCATATCATAATTGTAATAAATAAATGGAAAATTAAAATAAAAAAAAAATCACCGATTCATTTGAATAGCTTAAATCGCTGACCAACTTTGCCGACCTCCTTGGCTCAGTGGTTAAGAGCACTGGTTGCTGACCCGGAGTTTGAGGGTTCCAATTCCGACCGGAGAGGAAATACTTAACCGAGTTTTTCCATTTCAGGAAATGGCATGGATGTAAAGGTAAAGTGCCCTGAAGTAATGTGAATGGTCCTGGGCCCACAACTACCTTTAAATAAAAAAAAAACTCGCGGAAATAATGCACAATGAAATAATGCACTTTATACTAAATCACAAAGAAAAACAACTAGTTAAATAGTTAACAGTAGCTTACTGAATCACAAAACTTGACCCTTCGCGGGTTAAAACACTTCGCAGAATAATTTGCTTGTACTCTGACGTTGTACAGTGTAGCCAACAGCCTTAATTATACAAGTACCAAAAAGAACACTGACATACAGCTTACCATTAAGGCGTATCCCACAGTCTCATCTCCTTCTAGATTCGCCACAAACTTCATCATCAACTTCAGTGGCTTTCTATCAAACCTTACATTTTCTGACTCTGGACTGAAAAAACTACTGCAATCAGTCCTAAAAGAATCTCCATGTACCTACCTCAAAATTTTAGATCTCTTTTAGAATACAAAGGGCATGACGTCATTAAAGATCTTTTCAAAGATAACATGTAAAGGTCGCAATGTCAAAGAGCTTTCGTAGCCAACAGCCTTACTTATACGAGTATTTTTTTTTTAACCAATAAAAACAATGACATACAGCTTACCATTAAGGCGTATCCCACAATCTCATCTCCCTCTAGATTCGCCACAAACTTCATCATCGGTTTCAGAAGCTTTCTCTCAAGCTTTACATTTTCACTGATCTGCACTGCATGGATTTTATGATTATCAACTTTACTCTCCCCTATCACTTGCAACTTGACAATATTTTCAAACTTCTTTCCCAATACTTCCAACAAGTCTTCCAACTCTTGCATAGAAAAATATTTGTTAAGCTTCACTTCTTTGTCACCAATTAAAATAGACGTATTGAAAGCAGAGAGATCCTTTTTTATTGCGGAAGCTGCATCGATAGAAGCCAACGCAAAAAGCGATAGCATTAAAAAGTTTGAAACCATTTGACAATATGGTTTCAAACGATGAGAGACGAACTTTTGTCAGTGAAATACTTCTTGCGGCTGCTATCGAATCGAATGTTTAGCAAATGTTGGTAATTTCTAGAAACCGACTTATGTACCTACATATATGTATAGCTGCTAATTAGCTTGGGTAACTCTCGATGACTCATACTTAATTAGCATGTAGAATCACTAGGAAAAGCACACAACACAAAGTCTGAATCACGTGTCTTTCTCATGAAGTTGTTGTTATTTATTTGCTAGTACAATTTTACTTCCCAGAATGCAATGGGAAGTATAAATTGTTGAAAAAAAAGTTATGTCTTTTACATTTAAAACTTGGTTAGATTACTCTGCGTAGTACTAGAGCTACCCTAGGGTCAAGGGGTCCAAGTTTTCATAAAATTGCTCTTTTTGCAGCCTGTTCCTCAATTTTATTTGAATCGCGTTTCCAGTGAAACCCTACAATAAAGTCAGACAATTTAAAAAATAATACAAAACTTTTCTTATTATAGGATAAGGAAAGTAAAAATGTGTGAAAAATAATTATAAGGGGTAACACGAATTATTTACATTAATTTGTTCATCATAACACTCATTAGCTAACTACCTATGCGTGGCTTTCTATAATCATGTAGATGGCAAATGCAGAAGAAAACATCTTTGATGATTAAGCCAACACAAATGTTCTTTATACATTTAACACTTGTTAAAAAACAAGAGTAAAGCCATAAAAAATAAAACATGTGATCTCCACAAACGTAATGAGACTGTTTATTGTTATAAAAAAGGAAACTATATTGCACTTAAAGAAGCATTACTACAGATTAATTGGTTAACCGAACTACAAAAATGTGAGAATCTAAATTCTGCTGTCTCGTATTTCTACTTGACCTTACACAAAGAAATCACAAAGTTCATCCCAAAAAAAATCATTAAAACACTAAAATTTCCGATTTGGGCATCTAAAGAACTTAAAAATTTGGTCATACAAAAAAAAAATTGCTCATAAAAATTTGCACCAAAAACTATGCTTTTTCTAAACCATTCAACCGTATTGTGCGACTCTTCAATGATGATCCAAAGATCCTTCGATAGATCTGTTCTATGATAAGACCACGTTCTAGACCACGAAACAAAAATTATTAAGCTTAAGCAATATCTCAGTACTGTAAATTAAGAATACTATCTATTTATTTATGTAATAGCATTCATCTATATTTTATATTCATTCATAACTTAATTATATTATCTACTATTTTATACTTTTATATGTATATTTTCAACCTTATACAATTGTATTTTCATATTATATGTATAGTTACAATAAACATGGGTAAACCCCGTTAATTTGTAAAAAACAACAAAAAAAAACTTGTCATAGGACTCCAATAGCTACTGAAGCCGACAATGCCGACAGCTGAATGATGATTCACCCAGACAGAGACCAAAAAAAGCTTTCATCAGCGCCTCCCTACATGGCCTCCGATTCAGAAACCACTCTAACTCTCATGATCTCCAAATCTAACTTTCAGTAGTCACACAACGCACTTTAATTGGTTATTTCGTTCAAATTAACCAATTACAGTGCGTTAGTTGACTGTTGAAATTGAGATTATAGGGATGATAAGACTATGAAGCTTAGGTGGTAGAAAACGCCTTGAGCATTAACCTAGTCTGGTGGTTACCTTCTAGCAGATTTGGAGATTGTGTGAGTGAAAAAGCTTTCTGGATCGCAGCACTATTATTATTGAAGAAAAGATTTATGGTGGCATGTGCCCTAATAGAAGAAGACTCACAAGATCATTCCAAATGGCGGCAGAGTGTTGGTATGGCCAAATACCGACAGAGGTATGTGTGGCCATAGAAGTAAGCAAGTAAGTATTGAAGATCTTATTAGGACAGATATAAAATGAAAACAAATAGATTGAGAAATGGATGATAATCTTTTTCTTCTTTTATTCTGTCTTATCCCACTCAAGCAGGGTCGACGTTGTTCAACCTCATGGTTGAGGTTGGTTGGTTTTGGCACATTTTTTCAGGCTGAATGGCCTTCCTAACACCAACGATTCTATTTGATTTAACGTCCTGGATTAGGACGGGGGTTTTACCCTCCATTTGCTGGGAATCGTACCAGCTGTTGCCCACATTAACCTCACCCAGCCTGGGTAGGTCCGGAAATGGATACAGAATGGATAATAATAAAAACAATAAACAATTAAAATACATTAATACAATATTTACAGATGTCCTAACTAAAGGTTGGGGTTATTGCCTATGACAGTCTCTTCCACCCAACCCTTTCTTAGCATTCATCGTACCATCAACGCTGGCTACTGGGAGGAGTCAGTATTTCGCAATTCGGCATATCTAGTTGGGTGGTAGAGATTGCCATAGGCAATAACCCCGCCCTTTAGTTAGGACTTATGTTTTTATATATTTTCTATTCTTTTTCATTTTTATTGTATATATTGTTTCCATTTTTTTCATTGTTAATTTAATTATTTGTATGTACATAATGTCCATTTATACCTAATAAAGCGTTGTATAATAATAATAATCTACCACCGCGCGCCGCATCAACAACAAGTTCCAAACAACAACACGAACTCGTAATGTTTACAACCATCCGACGGGCCGCGAGCCTCGGACCTCGGGTGTGAAGTGAGAGCGTTTTACAACGAATTCCAGAACTCATACAGTTGGGAACTCCCTTCCCCATTATCCGACACTCTTGCCTTGGAGAGCACATGTGGTGTGGCGGGCGAAACGCGTCGAAATTGAGATATGAGTTTAATCGAAAAAATTTTCCATTTGGTTAGGTCGAAGTTTTTTTTCGATTTGGTTAGGTCGAAGTTTTTTTTTCGATTTGGTTAGGTCGAAGTTTTTTTTCGAAAAAAGTTTTTCATTTCTTCGAAGTTTTTTGTTTCAATTTGGGTTTAACGACGCTTTTAACGGCTTGGTCATATGACGACCGGGGTCTTACCCTCCATTCGCAGGAAACTCGAAAACCTGCTACCCACATTAATTTGCCCCGGGACACCCAGCCCAAGTTGGGCCAGAATGCTAGCATCACGAAGGGTTGTGTGGAAGAGATTGCCATAGGCAATAACATCGCCCTTTTGTTAGGACATATGTATATATTTTGTTTATTTTTTCTTGTTTATATTGATATTGTCAATTTTGTATTTTAATTTTTACCATTATTTGTTTGTATATATTCTAAATATATAAATCAAAAAATAAATAAGTTTTCACCTCGATGGAAACTTCGGTGATACTACGAGAAAACGGTCTTTTCGACTGGCTTTTCAAACTTACAAAGGAAACTAAGGACCGCATTATGAAACAGGATTAGATTTAATCGAAGTGGGCACTATCCTTTAACATGCAGTCTAGTGGGAGTTTCAACAAATCACAACGCAAAATAGCTTGAGTTAAGGGATAGTGTTCAAGAAGTGTCCACTCAGATTAGATAAATCTAATTCTGTTTTAGAATACGTCTCTAAATATTTTTCTAATTGGCTTTCTTCTCCTTCTCTTTATCTCACGTTTTTACTAACGTCTATTTGACGTTGATAAATTCACTGGATACTCACATTTATTTTTTAGGATTCGAACCAACGGATTCCCACGCTACCTGGATTACCAGACTAGCGCGTTAACCACTTGACTACCAGTGCACCATGAACCGTTACTTCCTAAAAACAGTATTCTCTTCCGAGTGACTGAATCATAGACAAGCGGGTCACCCGTCACGACTCACAAGCCTCTCTGGCCAAGTACTCGAGGTATCCCAAAATAGCATCGTTTCGACGCAACTCGAGGAAACCTCCACCCCTCTTCCTCAGCCTACCGCTAGAATGTGTGTAAACCGCCCCCCCTCCCCAACCGTCCCGCCGTGCTAGATTCGGTTTCCTCCAGATTTTCGTAGTACAGTATGCCGATACTTCGTCAGAAATATTCGATAAATCGAAATTCTCCTTAATCGATTAATCGAAATATCTCGTTTCTTCGATTTATCGAATTCTCGATCACGAATGTATTGAAATTCTTAGTAATCGATTTATCAATAGTCTATTTCGAAAGAAATGACTTTTCGATTAGAAAAATGATTGTTTGGTCCTAGTTTAAGTTTGGTCCTAAAACGTTATCTAAATTTGTATCGAAGCTCTGTGTGGCACTTCAAAAGTGGATAGATAGATGCAGTGCGATTTATGTACATAAGCACTTAAACAGTGTATTTGATAAAATAGAGAAAAGTCCATCACATATTTATTGGTTTCATCAAGCAAACTTGCCGTTAAGGAAGTTTATATGACTCCAAAAGTTTAGTGACGAATTGTAGGACTTCTCAGTTTCTTCATATGCTTCCTATAATTCAGTTGCCTATAATTCCGCCACTGGTCGCTGATCACAATAAGGCATCTTCTCATAATTGCCTACGAGATATGAGTGGACCACAAGTATCCAAAGTACAGAGCCGCTGGGATTTTGACCCATATCACCCCTACTTAGGGGAGACATCAAAAATACTTCTTCAGTTAGTGGAGACACCAAAACTTCTGTCGTTAATGTAGACTCTAAATCTAATTTAGTTAGGAGATACACCAAAAATACTATAGTTAGTGGAGACACCAAAACTACTTTAGTTAGTGAGACACCAAAATGACTTTAGTTAGTAGAGACACCAAAACTACTATAGTTAGTGGAGACACCAAAACTGCTGTTATTAATGGAGACTCTAAATATAATTTAGTTAATAGAAACACCAAAACTACTATAGTTTGTGGAGACACCAAAACGACTTTAGTTACTAGAGACACCAAAACCACGGTGACTCGATACTTAAATAATCGAATAATCGATATTTTCAACAATCGATAGATAATATTATTATAGGTTGTCGCCGGTTCACGATTCGTCTTTGCTCTTCAGTCATGCTTCACTCGCGAACGGGGATGGACGTGCGAACGTCTCCGGTAAACAGCGACCCGTTTCTTCGTCAAGTTCATCAGAAAGCGCGTTCCGCGTCAATTTGTGGCCCGCCCGCCTCGACAGGATTTTCCAGCATGGAGGCGATGTTGGCGGCCCTACCGGTATCAGGTAGGAAAAATAATTATAAAAAGCAGAAAAAAAAAAAATAATAAAAAAAAACACAATTGTGTCACTCACAATGGTTCTATTATCAAAATTATTCAAATACGCCTAATTATATATTTGCCATTCTAGAGTTTTGAACCAATGACTTCTGAGATACATGTACACCGCGTCTTTGATTAAGTTTCTGCGGTCGGTAAATAAAAATGACTTAAAACATGTCACGTTTTTGACTTCGAAAATCCGGAAAATTTATACTGGGGAATTTAGGAAATTTATACAACCTACGTAAGAAGTTAAGAACCAGGGAAATTACGCGAAAAACCTGGAATTTCCGACGAAAAACAAAATTACGTAGGTATTTGGGTACGTATATCTACCTATATTATTGATAAATAAGAAAATTTCGGGATTTCAGGATACTTTTGCAAAAAAAAAAAAAAAAAAAAAAAAAAACAATGCGACTGAAAGTATGTAAATTCTCAACAAAAAACTACGGAAAGGAAACTTTCTTGGTGAAACAAGGAAACTTTCGGCGAAGAAGTCAGGAAATTTACGTCGAAAAATCAGGAAACTTTTGCGAAATAAAAAACAGGAAAATTGAGCGGATAGGAAACTTTCATAGTAAAACAATGAGTTAAAAAAAAAAATAAAAAAAAATAGGGAACATGAGAGAACTTGAAGAAAACTCACCTGGGTGGAAAATAAGTATAAATGAGGTAAGTTCGTTAACGAGGGAACTTTTTGCCCTCGAAATTTTGCAAGTGAGAATTGTGAAAAGTTGTAAGAGGAATTTTGAAGTTCGCAAAATGTTTTACAAAGTCGTGAAACGTAAGCCGTAGTGTAAGTGGAAACGTGAGCCGTAGTGTAAGTGGAAATGTGAGCCGTAGTGTAAGTGGAAATGTGAGCCGTAGTGTAAGTGGAAATGTAAGCCGTAGTGTAAGTGGAAATGTAAGCCGTAGTGTAAGTGGAAATGTAAGCCGTAGTGTAAGTGGAAATGTAAGCCGTAGTGTAAGTGGAAATGTAAGCCGTAGTGTAAGTGGAAGTGTAAGCCGTAGTGTAAGTGAAAATGTAAGCCGTAGTGTAATTGGAAATGTAAGCCGTGTAAGTGAAAATGTAAGCCGTAGTGTAAGTGAAAATGTAAGCCGTAGCGTAAATGGAAGTGTGAGCCGTAGCGTAACCTGGAGGTTGGTGGTTCGAATCCTAAGTACTACAAAAATTAATTCGTAAGGCGTATTTGATTAATTATTAAAATTTAATTATTTATTAATAGATCATTTATGTACATACAACTAACTATAAAAATTAAAATACAAAATTTAAACAAGAAAAGAAAAGATAAACAACGGAGAGATAACATAGATAAAATAATTATGTACAGATATCCTAACGAAAAGCGGGGTTATTGCCCATGGCAATCTGTTCCACCCAACCCTTTTTTTGTGACATCACGATTGGGATTAAAAACTAATACTTTTTTTTTTCTTTTTGTACGTTTTTATTTTTTTTAAGAGACCTTCACCTAGCTCTATAAAAAATCAAGGCTCCATTCAAAGAGCTATATTTCGCAATAACTCTACAACACACACATTAACTTGTCATTTAGCAAGCGGATTTGACAAAGCAAAATTTTTTTTTCGCAATTTTTTTTTATCTTCTCGCCAATTCTTGATTGTATGGCAACGCGATGGAGGAGAGGTCAAAGCATCTTTTGTTTGTCATGTTCCTCGCGAAACACTTGCAAAATGTGTGTTATACGTGAACGAAAATAAACTTGGGAATTGCCGAAAGTGTGCTCTGTACGCTGTTAGCGTAAACAAGTGAAAACACGGCAGTTAAATTGAAAATCGAGTACATGTTTTCTTTTTTCTCAATAGTTCGTTATAACGAACTATTAATCATTATTAA
>CM044965.1:6596641-6731641 GCA_024516035.1 Bactericera cockerelli | reverse complement strand
TGACTACTTCGTCAAGGACCGAAGAATTCTTCGAGTAAACGAGAATTTCGACTTATCGGAATGACGAGTATAAATTTAAAAAAACTTATGAAATTGTCTGTTCTGCCTCGTTAAGGTTCAATGGCGTGTCTATCAGTCAAATTATTGTAAACAATTACCTCTGTATGTCATCACGAACTTTAGAAGGACTTTATTGTTTTGGACAGAAATATAAATTAATTGAAAACAGCAGACATTAAAATTTGATTGTATCGTTAATACCTACTTTTAGTAAATGATGAATGATTCGATGAAAATTTAGACAATATATAGCTTTTGAATTCAATCTATTTTGTATTATTAATTTGATAAATACACCTCTTTACAGCCGCGGGCTAGCAAGTGTGCTCCGTGGTTAAAAGGATTGGTTGCTAACCTGGAGGTTTCGGGTTCGCATCCCGGCCGGAGCGAAAAATTCTAACCGAGTTTTTCCGTATCCGGAATGGCATGGATGTAAAGTTAAAGTGTCCTGAAGTAATGCGAAAGCAGTTCCGGGGCATAACTACCTTTTTAAATAAAAAAAGCAGGTGTGCGAATACCTAAAGGGAAAAGGGGTGCTGCTTAGAATTCAACACCTTAACTTTTTGTTCAGAAAATTTCGCAGTACTTCGGGGCACCTTTTATGTACATAATTATGTACAACCAAACAACTTTGTCATTTCGGAAACAGAAAAACTCGGTCAGAATTTTCTGCTTCGCAGGGATTCAAACTAGCAACCTCCGGGTCAATAACCAATGCTTTTAAGCAAAAAAAAAAAAAAAAAAACACTGAGCCACGGAGGTCGGCATGAAATCCTATCTTTTTTTTGGGTTTAACGTCGCTTTTAACTTCATGGTCATATCACGACGGGGGTGTTACCCCCCAACCCCCACTGACCTCACAAACCTGCTACCCACATCGACTTCACCCAGTCTGGGTTGGGCCGGAATGCCAGCATCACGAAGTCTTCACCTAACTGGACGTTACTTAACTTTGGTGATCCTACGCGAACCGGTGCATTCAACACGCCATCGACGCTGGCACCTATCTTTTTATTTATTCTCAAATACGCAGGTATTCCGGTTTAAAAAATAAAAAAAATAAACATGAAAGCTTTTTTTTGAAAACGTAAAAATAAGGCAATTATACCTACCTAAGCATTTGAGGATAAAAAATAAGATAGGTAATTTCATAAAAAAAGAAGTAGTGCGTCATTTCAATGAGTAGGCGCTTGATAGGAAATTTTCTAAAGCCAGGCAACGTGGAAAGCGCACTTATCCTGAGGATGTTATACTGAATATATTTTTCCCATTTTTTTCTTCAAAATACATTTTTTCAATATTTTTTTTTTCTAAATAGACTTTTTCCCCATTTTTTTCTCTCGTCTCTTTATTCAATTTCCTTTTACGTGAACTCGGGTTATTTTGAACCCTTCAGATTCCTTTCAGAATGACAACTACTCGGTTTTGCGTTTTATGATTAACCATTTATTTATGAGATGACGTATTTTTTTATTATTGGTTACCAGAGAGGAGGCAAATGTTCTTGATTCATTCAAGATGAATAATAATAATTGTTGTCATATTTATACTGCCCGATTAGGACTTATAAGTTCCATTATTCCAGCAGTAATCCCAAGACGCATTACGAAGTTAACATGTGATGTCCCGGCTGAGTTTCGAACCAGACCGCCGCCTTTACCACTGAGCTACAGGGACATAATAATTGGAAACTGTGCCTCAGTTTTGTGTGTCAAGGGCGTATTAAGTATACAACAGGATTGAAGATATTAGCTTGACCCTCCTTTCAGGCCAGAGTATTCTGCGATTTGTTGAAACTCAGAGATGAAAGAAGATCTGCAGGCTTTAAATTTAATCCTGTGTCATAATTTGTCCCTTACTGACTGACTATGAGGGTCAGGTACAAAATAATAACAGCCCCAACTTTAATGCCCGGTTCTACGGATCTTGAAAAACACGAGACCGGGGATTAGGAATTTTTGTTCACGGTAATTTTTTGTGATATACGCCTTTACAAAAAAAAACACCACCTCGGTTTGGCGAGCAAAACTCTCGATGTACTGCTCTAGCGCTAATTTGACGTTTCATGTTTTTCAAGATCCGTAGAACCGAGCATAACAGATATCGATGTTTCCATGAGAAATCGACCAACTGCTAATAGTTAAATATTAAATCTATAACCAATAGGTTATAGATTTAATATTGTCACCTTTAAAAATTGGGAAAAAACGCTTGTGCCCAATGAACTTACCTCTCTAGAGCGCGGAAAATAGCTAACATACTTACCTATTATAACTGTAAAAACAAAAGCGTTCACGTTTACAGATAGATAAGCTCTAAGTGCTCAGCTAAGTATGTTTTCCTTGTGTGTTCATCATTTTAATATCATGTAACGTGTATACAGGGTGGTCCAGAAAGTTTGCACCAGATGATAGGGGTAATAAAAGAGACCATTTCCAACAAAAATATTCCCGGACATTTTCCTTTATTTTTTGTCGTTTTCAAAATGGCAGCCAAAACGTGTGTTTTTCAAATATTCCAACTTTGGCTTGGCTTTTGATTTTTTTAATTTTCTGTACCACCTAGAAAAAAAACGGATTGCATTTTTGAATTGAGAATAAAATTTTAATCAAAATAAGTTTTTTTTTTTTTTTTTTTTTGGTTTTTTGGCAGTGGACCAAAATTAGGGTCCATACAGCCACCGTTTCAAAATAAGTTAAATTAACCCGTTCAATGTTTCTGAAAAACACACGTTTTTGCCGCCATATTGAAAACGACAAAAAATAAAGGAAAATGTCCGGGAATATTTTTGTTGGAAATGGTCTCTTTTATTACCCCTATCATTTTGGTGCAAACTTTCTGGACCACCCTGTATATACACACACACACAGTCACACACACATTACCGTGTACACCACCACTTAACGTAGATAAAAAATTCAAGAGATGTTTAAAAAAAAAATTAAAAAAAATTGAAGATAAGTATCTATGATTTTTTTTATGGTGAAGCTGCAAACTTTTGTGAAAGGCCACTTCACAATTTCTGTGGGTAGCGTAGCATTACTAAGAGCCTCCTTCACTGTTCGAATTCTAATACATATAAATTACTTTTTACTCTAGTAATACCGCCACTTTTCGTTACTCATACAAATAACTACTCATTTTTCCTCACGAGGTATGAGTGAACCCCGAACTTCCAAGTACAGAGCAGAAAAATTCCTGCCCCGCTGGCGATCGAACCCAGGTCACCGTGCGTGCAATGCCTAGCGCGCTAACTCACTCGGCAACGGTGACAATTGAAGATAAGTATTCTATGTACTGACCTAACAAAAGGGTGGGATTAATACCCATGGCATTCTTTTCCATCCAACCCTTGGAGCACTGTCGAGAGATTAAGAGAGAGAGAGAGAGACAGAGAGAGAGAGGAGAGAGAGAGAGAAAGAGAGAGAGAGAGAGAAAGAGAGAGAAAGACAGAAAGAGGTCGTCTAGTTAGTTCTTTTGTAAAACTCTCATCGTTGTTTTGAAAAAGGGAAAAAAGTTTGCATCAGACTGTCATAATATTTGCCGTGCAAACAAATTGTAGGAAGTTTCAACATATCCGCAGCTCTATTTTGTACAAAAATATACAGGGTGTATCTGCAGCTATATTTCATACACAAATAAACAAGGTGAATATAAGGTCCCATCCTATTAGGTGGCCAGACTGTACAAGTGTGCAGACAGTCCAAAACTAACATTGTCAGAATAAAAAATATAAAAAAAAAATCTTAAATTAATTAATGGAACTACCCATTTTTCACAATTTCCCTATCCTATTCTAATATACTGCTAATCCCCATTGCATTTCTCTTGACACATTGGGAAATCCTTTACTAATACCTAATAATAGTAAATAATAGCCAAACAGTAAATAATACATTCCTATTTATTATTATCATTTGAAAAATGTAAAAAATGTATTTTACATTTTTAATGTTTTTTTTTAAGGCTGGATGCCCTTCCAAAGCCAATGATTTTATTTCATTTAACGTCTTTGATTAAAACGGAGGTTTTACCCTATATTCGCTGGGAATTGTACCAGCTACCCACATTAACCTCACTCAGTCTGGGTAGGGCCGAAAAGTTTACTGTCTGTAATTAATGTTGTAAATGAAGATATCTTTGTCCAGTAGTAACTTGAAAAAAAAATCGATGGGATGTATTTTTTTGAGTGAATTTTATAAAAAAAAAATCATTTATCTACTAATTCCTTCAGTGTTTGGAGATAACTACCTACACTCCTACAGGGTGGACCTACTAGGTCAATGGGTGTGGGGGGTGAACAGAAATTCTCACCCTGTATATAATATAACTTGTGTACATTCTCTCTAAGCCTTTTACTATCTTCAGGCAGTTAAAGGTCAAAGGTAAAAGTTGCTCGCAGATATGTAAGTAGCTCCTAAAATTTACCACCAAGTTATACATTCCATCTCCTTCTTTTAATATTTATTAAACTTAAAACATTTCATCGAAAACTATAGTTTTTGGAATTGCTCCCAGAAATGAAGCAGCGTTACCACCAAGTATTTAGCTAGCGTGGGCCAGCCTCCTTGGCGTAAAGGTTGTGACTACTCCCCGTAGTCCAGAGATTTAGAGTTCGATCTCCGGACGGAGCAGATTTTTCACACAGAAAATTCTGTTCCCTCCGTACATGTGAGGCTGGCATTTCCGGCCCTACCCAGGCTGGGTGAGGTTAATGTGGGTAGCTGTTACGATTCCCAGAGAATGGAGGGTAAAACCCCCGTCCTAATCCAGGACGTTAAATCAAATAGAATCGTTGGCGTTAGGAAGGACATCCAGCCGTAAAAATGTGGCAAAACCAACCAACCTCAACCATGAGGTTGAACAACGTCAACCCTGCTTAAGCGGAATAAGACAGAGTAAAAAAAAAGGAGATTTAGCTAGCGTGGAAAGCACGTTGAATACACCACTTGTCGTTCTGTCACTGAAGTTAAGCGACTTCCAGCGCAGTTAGGACCTGGATAAGTGAAAGTAGTTAGGAATTTGAGGATCCTAGCTCGGACATAAAAACTACCAAAACGTAAGATGGCGTGGTAAAGGCGCCATTTACAAACTTGGTACTATTCGACAATCAGTAGTCACCGTGGCCTGGCGGTAGCATGCTCGGCTTAATCTGAGGTAGAACTTACTTTTGGTCGAACTACGAACCCAGCGTTGTCGAACTATGTATCTTTAAATCAGTCCCCACACCACACCGTGCCTGTGGAGAGTGACGTACAATAAAGCTCTGGTTTTCTTTGCATATTTTATTTTAAACACATTTTTACAGTGGGTATTTCTCACGCAAATAATCTTTCACACGATTTTTCAACATACTTCTCTCTCTCTCTCTCTTTGTGTCTATCTCTCTCTCTTTCTCTCTCTCTCTCTCTCTCTCTCTCTCTTTGTCTGTCTCTCTATCTCTTTCTCCCTCTTCTCTCTCTCTCTCTCTTTGTCTGTCTCTCTATCTCTTTCTCCCTCTCTCTCTCTCTTTTTCTCTTTCTCTCCCTTTGTGTCTATCTCTTTCTCTCTCTCTCTTTGTCCGTCTCTCTCTCTCTCTTGGTCTCTCTCTCTTTCTCTCTCTCTCTCTCTCGTTAAAACTTCCATCTCTCTTTCCCCCTCAAACAAAATTTCCCTTGGTCTTTTTCTCTCCTCTCCCTCTATATGAAACTATCCCTCTTTCCCTCAAAGCTATTCTCCTCTCTTCCTTCCATTACAATTTCCCTCTTTTTTCATTCGATTAATGTTTTCCCTTCTCCTGCTCATTCAGAGAAAGGTTAAGAACTTCCTTTATAGTTCAAAAGTAAAATGTTATCTTATTAGAGGTAATCTTCTGTTAAAGTTTTCAAAGAGAGAAATACAAATATACGTTCTCTCATTATTTATGATACTATTTTACTTTCTTTTATATCCTTTCAAACTCTATGCATACTCTGCATAGGTACATGTAGTCTATATTCTATATCTTTATAGGGAATCTTGTAAAGTTTACTCTTCAAAAGAGCAAGAGGGTTGGGTATTTTACTTTTGTAAACCTAGATTAAATCATGTATGCCTATACCCAGTGTTTATGACTATAACACAAATTTAAAGTATACAAAGGCCGGAAAATAGCACGCGAAAACATTCGTGTTAAAGAAAAATTAAATTTCCCTTTCCCGTCTCGAATGACTTAAGACAGAAAGACGATAAGCCAAAATTTCTTAAATTATTTGAATAATAATTAGAACTTGCCATAGTTTTGTATTTTTCACACGAAATATATTTTTTGGGGGAGATAAACAAGAACAACTGACAGTTGCTTGAAGCAACTTACTCCTTTCTATTCTTTCCTCCTTTTTACCACTCTCTCTTTACTCCATTCTTTCTCTCCCCCTCTTTCTTTCTATATCTTTTTCTTCTCTCTTAAAATATTCTCTCTATCTTTCAAGCTATCGCTCCCTCTCTCTTTATATTCTTTCTTTGTCATTCTATCGCTTTCTCTTCCTTTCTCTCTCATTTTCTCTTTGTCTCACCTTATCTTCTCCTCTCTATCAGTATATGTATCAATTTTTAAATTCTTTTAAACCCTTTTCAAAAGATTATCTCTTTCTTTTACACATTATAGCTGTCTCTTTTTCTCTCTCCCTTTTTTTTCTCCCTCCCTCTCTCCAACTCTGTTTTCCTTTTCCCCTTCGCGTTCTCTTTCTATTTGTCTATCACTTTCTATGTAACTCTCTGTGTCCTCTGTCACAGTCCTTATTTTCTATCTCCCATCCCTCTCTCTCTCTCTCTCTCTCTCTCTTTCTCTCTCTCTCTCTCTCTCTCTCTTTCTCTCTCTCTCTTTCTCTCTCTCTCTCTCTCTCCCTCCCTTTTTCTTTGTCTTTTTCATCCCCTCTCTCCCTCTTATTCTCACACACACTCACACACAGTTTCTCTTTATCTCCCTCCTCACTTCACACTCTCTTTTTCAGAAATTTCCTTTTTCCCCCCAAACACTTTTTTCTCTCCCACATCCTCATTTTAAAACTCCTTGTCACCTTTTTATGTCATAAAAAAACAAAGGATCTTTCACACTTTGTTTACTGGGATGTATAGGTTGCGACACCGACTGACATGCCTTATTTACCATTTTCTTCCTTTTACGAAACATGTTTGTTGTTATTCTATAAATTGCTTTTGGTACCTCGTACCTTATTCCTTTAATCATTATCATCATCATAGCTTGGCGTCATAAGTGAACGATGGTAGCTAGACAGTGGAGGATTAACTCAACACTTCTACCACTGTCTATACAAGGAGGCGTTTAATTGACAAGGGCCCCCAGAACTAAGCCAATGCTGGTCTACTCCCTCTTTATAGTCCCCCAGCCAGACTGCTGGTCTACTCCCCCAGACAGACATTCTGTAGATCCAGAGGTTACAGAGGTCGCAGGTTCGAAACCCAGCCGTGACATGACAAGTTTCCTAACCATTTGGAATTTTTACCATTATAATTTTACGTCTTGAGCTACCTACTGGAATAATGGGACTTAATATTCCTAATTAGGTATACTAAATAAGGCTATATTATTAAATATTATTTATTACTTTACGAATTAGAAAATTACTTCCTCATTTACTTAATCCGACGTTTGTTTGTATCGATGTTTTGTAGAAAAAATTAAAGTGTAAATAAATAAAGTTGTCCTTAAATGTGATTTTGGAAAAATAATTCTTTTCAATATTTCAAAAACCTACATCATTCGATGACCCAAAAACTAAAGGCAACATGACCCCACCAAATATAAATAAAAACAAAAGGGGGAAAAACATACATAAAAAATGACATCGTATGAAATCGCCGTACAAAAGTATTTTTTTTTGAAGGATGGATTTATTTTGAAGGGGCACTTTGAACGTGCCGTTTCCGGAAGGATGGAGACCTGGAGGTGGAATATTTACTCACGAGGTCATCCAATTTATTTTCTTAACCTCGGCCGAAAGTTATACTTGAAACTTGAAGTGATGCCCCCAAACCCAATAAATTTCTTTCTCCTTTCCTCTCTTTCTTTTGTTCTCTCTCTTTTCCTCCCTTTCTTTTTCTCTCTCTCTCTCTCTTTTTCTTTCTCTCGTTTCTTCTTTGGATTTTTTTTTTTATTTTCATTTTTATTATTAATTCCTCTCTATAATTTTTTTATAACTTAGTCTTTGCATTTTACTTACTTTCTCTTTCCTATTTCTCCCTTTCCTTTTCTTTCTCTAGTTTTTTCTTTGGAATTTTATTTATTCTTATTTTCTTTTCATTTTTATTATTTATTCCTCTCTATCACTTTTTTTTCACTTAGTTTTTTTTATTTTTTATTTATCTTAATTTCTCTTTCCTATTTTTCTCTCTCTTTTCCTCCCTTTCTTTTTCTTTCTGTAGTTTCTTCTTTTGATTTTTATTTATTTATTTGATCCTTCTCTATTTTATTTTCTCAATTAACTTTATCTTATTTTCTTTTTTATATTTTACTCTTCTCTTTTCAACGCCACTTTTACTTACTCTTTTCCCTTACTCTTATTACTCTTACTCTCTCATAAACTACCTCTAATGTTACAATCTAATAACGCCTTACACTTAAATTATGCGCGTTTTTTCCTCCCGCCTCCAGTAATGCCTCTTCCAACTAGTTCTCCTATTACACATTATTACACTCCTGTAAAAAAAATCTTCCTCCCATTTCTTTCTCTCTCCCTCCATCTTCCTTCCTTCCTCTTCAGTCTACTGGTAGTCAAGTTGTTAACGCACTAGTCTGGTAACCCAGCTAGCGTAGGGATCCGTTGGTTCGAATCCCACCCAGTGCATGAATTTTCCTCATTAATTTGATTTTTAGCTGATATAAATCCGCTGTGATTGGTCGAATTCCTGGAGAATAATATGTTAAAGGCAAAACAAGGTTATATTAATCAAATCCTGTTTCGTAATTTTCCATAAGTAATTATGTAGTTTTATTAAAAGTTACAGATAGAACATTGAACTCAATTCTTCTGATGGCAATGCTCCTAACACGCTGGCAGCATTACCTCTCTGGATGGTCATGCTAATATTAGCTACCAGGTGACTCATCGATTGTGTGTTCCTTATTTGTAATTTTGTGATTGTGTGTTCCTATTTCGTAATTTGTACCTTAGCCCTAATCGGGCTTTCGAGCAGTACCTATAATACTAACTTGGCCTAGTGGTTGCATGCTCGGCTTGCACTCCAGGTGAACCGGGTTCAAATCCCGGCGGTGTCGAATTTTTTCGGGGCCTACCCTAGCCTCGTGAGGACAATTGGGGTAGTTGTAGAGTGGGCAACGACCAGTTGCAGCATTACGAGATAGATATTTGAATATGACGGTTGGTTGGAGATATGATGCATTATCATTAGTTTACGTAATGTCGATACTACCCACTAAAAATTGTGACATAGAATAGAATTAAAATATATACCTATGTATTTCTCAATAAGAGTTTACAATAGAGGTTAGGATGCAAGTTAGTTAAACAATAATTCTAAAATTACATAATAAATTAAAAAAAAAAAAACAATTACCTCATGCTATTATTTTGCAGTGTCACATAATTTTCCCCCCATTTTTCTTCTTCTTTTTCTTTTCTGTGTTATTGTGACATAATAACACAGATAAGTAGCTCTATCTATCTATAGTATGTTTATATGGCAATACCATTCTGGATTAACCCCCAACTAGTTTCTGGGGGTCTCACCCCACATGAGCCGCCCTACAAATGGCGTCGGCGCCACCTCAAGAAAGAACAATCAAGGTTTAGCCTTACACACCAAAACGTTTCACTCAGAATAATGAGATCTTAACACGAACTAATGAACGGGGGGAGGAGGAGAAAGAGAGGGGGTTATTGTAGGAGGAGGAGAAAGAGGAAGGGTTATTGTAGGATGAGGAGAAGGAGGGGAGGTTATTGTGAGAGGAGGAGAAAGAGGCGGGGTTATTGTTGGAGGAGGAGAAAGAGGAGGGGTTATTGTTGGAGGAGGAGAAAGAGGAGGGGGGTTATTGTAGGAGGAGGAGAAAGAGGAGGGGCTATTGTAGGAGGAGGATAAAGAGGAGGGGTTATTGTATTAGGAGTAGAAAAAGGAGAGGGGTTATTGTAGGAGGAGGAAAAAGAGGAGGGGTTATTGTAGGAGGAGGAAAAAGAGGAGGGGTTATTGTAGGAGGAGGAGAAAGAGAGTGGGGTTATTTTAGGAGGAGGAGAGAGAGAGGGGAGTTTACTGTAGGAGGAGAGGCGCGTTATTGTAGGAGGAGGAGAAAGAGGAGGGGTTATTTTAAGAGGAGGGGAGAGAGAGGGGAGTTTATTGTAGGAGGAGAGGTGCGTTATTGTAGGAGGAGGAGAAAGAGGAGGGGTTATTGTAGGAGGAGGAGTATGAGAGTGTGTCATTGGAGGCGAAGAGACTGTGGGGGAGGAGGGAGAGAGAGTGAGAGAGAGAGAGAGAAAAAAAAACTAAGGTGAGTGGGATAAAGAGATAAGGAGACAGATAACTTGTCGTGTACCGGTTGGCTTTCGAACCTGTGACCTCTGGATTACCAGACTAGCGCCTTGATCACTGATCTATCATCTATTGGAAAAGACCGACAAGAGTGGTAGTGGTGAAGATTTTGGTATATTATGGTATTGTATTATTATTGACGGTATAAAATAAACAAGACTAGCATAAATCATCACTCCATCTCTGCCTCTTTCCTTCAAATTACTAATACCTCTACATTTTATGTAGATACTACTACACTTGAGAGCAGAAAAAGCGAATCAAATTGTCTCTCCGAGCTCTAATCACAGCATTCATTCGATTTGGCATTGTATGGATCAAAATAACCACAATATCTTGGGGCAACCTCTACCATTCTTCGGTGAGGGCGATCTTGAGCTCTGCTACAGTCTGGGGAGCCGGTATTCTGCCTCAAACACTTCGTTTGAGTCGGTCTCAAAGATCCTCGATCGGGTTGAGATCGGGACTAAGAGAGGGCCAGTCCAAAGTGTCAATATTCTCCTCAACCAGGAACTCCCGAACACAGTTAGCATGTTTTTCTTCTTTTTTGACACCCTGTAGGAAAATTTGAATTTTACGGATTCTGGTAGGTGTTTTTTAACAATCAAATTATGAAATTGTAGAAAACAAAATTTACAACATTTTGAATTATCTTACGACTCGATAGAAATAGTAATTTCGAAGATATCGCAGATTTGGTGGAGGAAAAAGTTTGATTCGCTTTTTCTGCTCTCAAGTGTATTTGTTGATTGAGCACCAAATTCTTCACGTTCTTTTAACTGAAGACGGCTATTCTAGACTATGTCATGGTATTTGCCCTTTGTTTGCAGGAAACTTACAAATCTGCTACCCACATTGACCGCACCCAGCCTGGGTTGGTCCGGAATACCAGCATCCCGATCCCGAATTTTTCACCTCGCTGGACGTTACTTAACTTCGGTGATCCTACGAGAACGGGAGCATTCAACGAGCGATCGACGCTGGCCTCTCCACATTTTACCTTTTTTAAATTTGAAAGATATTGACCCAGGCCCCCGTTCCAGAAACCACTCTCACTCTCATAATCTCCAAATCTCCCTTTCAACCGTCATACATCGCACTCAGATTGGTTAATTAAAAAAAAAAAAGTTTAGACAGGTAGAAAAGGGAAAGGAAAGTTAAATAGTTAAAATATAGAGGTAGTAATGTGATGGAGAGAGAGAAGGAGAGAGAGAGAGAGAGAGAGAGTGAAAGAGAGAGAGAGAGAGAGAAACAAAAAAAGAGAAAGACAGAGAGAGAGAGAGAGAGAAAGAAAAGTGAGGAGTGAGAAAGATAGAGAAGGGGTTATATGGTTAAAGAATTTAAAAAGAGGTAGAAATGTGAAGGAAAGAGAGAGGGAGAGAGAGAGAGAGAGAGAGAGAGAGAGAGAGAAAGGGAAAAAGGGAGAGAGAAGGGGGAGAGAGAGAAAGGGAAAAAGAGAGAGAGAGAGAGAGAAAGAGAGGGAGAGAGAGAGAGAGAAAAAGAGAGAGAAATAGAAGAGAAAGACAGAGAGAGAGAGAGAAAGACAGAGAGAAAGAGAGAGAAACAGAGAAAGAGGAAAAGAAAAGCGATGAGAGAGAAGTACATAAATGAAAGCTAGGAGGAAGGGTAAGCAGGTCATTTCATGTCATGACTGACAGCCAACTTTTTTTTTTGAGGAAATATATTTTTTCTGGCAATCACTTTTTCTTACTTCTTTTAACTTTTTTTTTTTACTTTTTTCCATTTTTTATTACTTTTATCCTTCTTTTTTTTGTCAAATTATAGCTGTGGCTGACTGAGTTGACCTTCTACCTGTTGCTCATGGATTATGACTTCGGTCATAAATTACCCAGTTTCAACTCAGCCTTTTACTTTTACCTATGGACATCGTCGCTTCAGAGGCAACAACGCCCAACTGACATTTCTTGAATTTCTCATCAGGACGAAGAGACAAATGTTTTTTTGGCACATGCCACAGCAAAATAAAATCATTATGACTGTCCCGGTAGCTTAGTTGTCAAGTCGTCTGACTGGTAATTCAGAGGTCGCGGACTTAAAATCCAGCCGGGACTTAAAATCCAGCCGCGGACTTAAATCGGTGGTAAAGGCGGCAATCTGTGAATCAGAGATTCCAGAGCTCGCGGGTTCAAAACCCATCCGGGACATGACAAGTTATCCTCCCATTTTGGATTTTCACCACATGAATACGGGCTTACGGCTGGAATAATGGATCTCAATGGTACTAATCAGGCAGTATAAATAAGACGTTATTATTAGTATTACTATTATATGAGAAAACTAGCAACAGTTTGAACCCTTATCAGATAAGAGATCAGAGGTGTTTTTTGCTCTCTTCTTCTTCACAATATGACACTTAATAAAGGTATAATGTATTATTATTACAAATGATAAAATAAATAAGTAAAAAAGAAAATAACAATAATGTCCTAACTAAAGGGCGGGGTTATTGCCTGTGGCAATCTCTTCCACCTAATGCAGGTAGTCTTCCTACGGCCCTGTATTTATTTTGCTTCCACAGCGACGACGCCGACGTGTGGATAGTTGAGATACAACATAATATTACATTCATATACCTACATAAACATAACAATGTATAAAGGTAAGTTAGTACGTAACTACTGTGCTCAATAATTTACAGAACACGTAAAAGGAACATTACCTTGTTCCAATAAACTCGCTCCTTTTATAAACTTCCCCATCACCATACATGAGGTATCTGGCTTACAGGACAGGATATCAAATTACGAAGAGAGAGCTGAATGGAGGGTAAAACACCTGTCTTGTGTACCTCAAGTCAGGACGTTAAAACCAAACAGAATCAATGGACATGAAAGGAGCCTGGACATTGGATCTGGGCGTCCATATAATCCTCTCACCACCGTGATTTAGGTATCAATACCTATCTCACGGACACGAAATTATTATTATTATTATTATATCCTCAGTGTAAATCCTACTTAAGACAGGAGACAGCAGTTATCAGGCACTGAATTCTCATCGAAAGCCATACTGGCGCATTCGACGGCATTTTATTGCCTTCTTAAGAACATCACGCGAGTCTTTTGTCTCCCGCCATCTTTTGTTTCTGTCAGCTAATGTCTTTTCTGTCTCTTAATGTTCTTTAATGTCTCTTCTCTTTTATCTTTTAATGTTTTTATGGTGATAATCGTTTTGTGATGAGTTTCAAATTCAAGAGAAGACAATGAAAATCTGGAGAGAAAAAAAAATAATTTTATAATAAATTGTACGAGTACCTAGGTAGTTGTGATATCACGAAACTGATTAACACAAATATGATAGCTTTTAACTTATTATTTTATAAATGAAAAAGTTTTCAAACTTGTGTTAATCACAATCGTGATGTTTCAATCACTCGAACTCGTTTTTACTAATTTGTTTTGTCCTTGGGACTCGAACCACCGACCTCCGAGTTACGAGTGCACCGCCTGACCGCAAGAGCTACTGAGGTACGATTAATAATTTGACAGTCTCATCCCTGGTGCATCTGCTGACCTCAATACAAACGGGAGTACAGACAGAATGATTCCACGATGACCCTAATTATATTACAATGGCCCGATAGGTAATCCCTGGAGTAAACTATGTTCATTGTTCAAGGGTTTTGTAGCAAGTCTGTATCGCACATAGTCTATATTCTGCCGCAAAGTCCATTTAAATCCCCGACGTTTGATCGTTTTATGATGGATCTACTCTGAAATTTTCTATCCTGTGTGTAAGGTTTTAGGAGACTAGCAAACCCCTATGTATAATCCATACTCATTATGTCCCATACGGTAAAATTATTCCTATGCAATTCCCTAATGCCTAATCCATTGACCTACTATTTTCCCCATACTCTTTCCTTTCAATTATTATTGTTTGAAAAGGTACTAACTAAAAGTCTGATTTGACAGTTTAATAAATAAAACGCCGCTCTATGGGGGTTGACCTTATAATTCTGTCCCCATAAATTGTAGGTAGATAATGTGGGTATAGGTACAATTAAATTTTCCCAGTATATCTGTTTAGTAGCGTTTTATATATCTCCCTTGCCTTTTCTGTTATAAAGCTAGTGACTTCAGGGGTCGGCTCTTTTTTCTAAGTAGAAGTACCTACTAAAATGGAAAATTAAAATGTGTTTAGAAAAAACACAAACATAGGTATTAATTTTTTTTTATGGCTTCGACCACATGATATTTGTGTCGAAACAAACATCGATGTTGTGAAAGTTTTCAAGGTCTGCTTGCTTTGATGCACTGCCTTTAATAAGAGATTTTTTTTAGATGAGTGTTTCACAGTCCTTTTTTATTTCGTAGCCATGAAACAGGAGCTACTGTAGACGCTTGTGGTCTGTGTTGTAGCCTGCCCATCCCATTGTGTGCCTCCCCTCGGATGGGCGAGAAGTGACTATTGACTACTGTTGGTGTAAAATCTCTAACTAGGTAAATTACTAACCACTAACTATACCAGCAGTCTAAATAAAACTTTATTCTGGGCTGTACCACCAAAAAACTTTACATATATCTGTCCATATTACACATAAAATATGTAAGTTCTTTATTAAATATTTGCTTTTGCCTAGTCTTCAACTATTCAATATTTCCCCCGACCCTCTCTAGTGCCAACTGTTGATGTAAAGGCACTAGCTGTCCCACTTTGACAGTTCAGATAAAACACATTACGACGTCACGTCGTGTGAAAGTTTCCTCGCTTCAGACAAGTTCTTTGAAGTGGAAATCCGTTCTCATACCTTACATACAATTATTACAACCTACATAAAACTACATAGAACATAAAACCAGGTATATCACCTACAACCTACAAAACTTGCAGAAGCATCAGTTTACTTCATACAAAAGTTTCCGAACCTCAGAAACTTGACCTTTTAATATAATAATAATACTTTTTAGTGGAAGGTAATCACCAGGCGAGGTTAATGCTCTAAGCATTTTCTACCACCAAGTAGTCACCGTGGCCGAGTGAGTTAGCGCGCTAGGCATTGTACGCACGGTGACCTGGGTTCGATTCCCAGTGGGGCAGAATTTTTTCTGCTCTGTACTTGGGTGTTCGGGGTCCACTCATACCTCGCGAGCAAAAATGACTAGCTGCTCTAATTTTAGCAGCGACCAGTGGCAGAATTATAGGCAAAAATAAGATATTGGGATATTAAAGATACGGAAAGTCCTGTGATACTGCGCTACCCACTAATAATTGTGATATAATAACACAAAGAAACACATTATTATTATTATTTTCTACGACCTAAGACGCAGAATCTTATTATTTTGTGGTCACAAACTCAAATTAATGAGCAAAATTTCATGCACTGGGTGGGATTTGAACCAACGGATCCCTACGCTACCTGGATTACCAGACTAGCGCGTAAACCACTTGAATACCAGTGCACTTACCTGTAACCTATGTACGGTATAGAAAGTATTATTATTATTTTCAACGTCTCTTTGATATGGAGTTTCCAAAAAATGGGGGCTATGTCTTATGTCCTTCATTCGCCGGAAACTCACAATTGGGCTATCCACATTAACCTCATTTAGCCTAGGTGGGGACGGAAAAATCCCGGAATACAAAGATTCAAATTTGAGTGGTCACCTAGGGGGAATATTCACTATACATATTATTATTATTATTATAAACAGGTTGGAATCCTACTGGAGAAGCCCCATAATGTCTCACCGACCTCTAATAGATCCATGGTCACTAAGAGTAGTAAGACAATTAAGACAAACTGTTGCTATTTTTAAGTCAGCCATTTGCCTTCAATGCTGATCGGCACTCTGTGAATCCAATGATTCCAGAGGTCGTGGGTTCGAAGCCCGCAGCCGGGACATGACATGATAGCCTCCCATTTGGGATTTTTACCACATGATAATATGTCTTGGGCTTACTGCTGGAAGAATGGAACTTTAACATTCCTAATCAGGCAGTATAAATAAGGCGATATTATTATTATTATTGAAAATATTGAACAATAAATTATTCCGATGGAAAGCAATGTACGTACGCTGCGCGTTTGATGTTTCCTTTGATATGAAACTAGCAGCATAGAGGAAATACTTTGTTGCTACAAAACCCCTGATAACAAAGGTAGTTATTATTTTATTATAATACTATGTTATTGCATCATAAGTATTATTATTGAGTCAGAGAGAATTCCGCCACTGCTGACTGAAGTATTATCACGATTCAAAGCAGCGCCTTTGATTTCTCCCTCCTGAATTTCTCAAACTCTCGAAGATTTATGAATACTTTAGCTTTTTATGATGCGACATGTTCGACAGGGTGTTTCAACATAATTCGAGTATGATAATTATAGTGGGTAGATTTTATTTTTAGTTCCGATAAATTTCTTATATTAGAAATCGGAATTAGGTGTGTTTGTTTTTGAAAAAAAAACAAATAGGTAATAAAATAAAATATTTTTTTGCTTCGAATTCAATTTTTTTCATATCACAAGTTTAATTTTACTTTATCATTATTATTGTTTGTTTTTTTTCAATATAATTATTTAGAAAAAGGTGAATATATTAATGACTTCACGTTGCAAAAATTCTCACTCACCCCGTTAAAAGTAATGATCCGATAGTATTTTCTCCTGAATATATAGTTATATACATATACATTATACACACTATAAATATATATAATAAATAAACTCGCTTGCCGTGCGGAAGGTCCCGGGTTTGATCTCCCGTGCCGACAAAAAATTGTATTCTTAATTTGGTTACAATATTGTTTGTAAGGGATACCTAAAGGTGCGCTCGTGCTGACCCAGCACCTAAATGGGAAGTATTGTGTCACTTCTCGCCCATCAGTAGGGAAACATACTACGGGACGGGCAAGCTACAACACAGACCACAAGTGTCTACAGTAGCTCCTGTTTCATGGCTACGAAAAAAAATACATAATTATAAATTTGCTGTTTGTATAGTTCTGTATAAAATACAGTCTATGAATCATTTATCTTACTTTTCAAACTGTATTTCAAAATAATGATAATCCACCCAGTATGAGTTAATGATGTGATAACAATGTTTGCTGACCCAGTTCCTCTCCTAATCCAAACAGATTCTGACTGAAAACAACTTCTATCTTTTAACTAAAACCAATATTACTTCCTAAAATTTCTAATAACATAGGTAAGTCGGAAGTATTGTGTTCATTTTTTGTAAAAAAATAAAATATTTTTAAAATGCTGATTCAAGTATTCTTTGTGAAGGATTGATATAATAAAAATAATAGATTAGTGAATATTCTGATATACTTTTAAGTATTCTGTTAAGCGTTGATAGTCCATCAATGTATAACTTTTACAAGGGGGAAAAACAATACAATAAACCTGTAGTTACATATTAACATGTTTGAATCTAACTTAAAAAATATATAAATTTATGAATGAGATTGGCTTAGTTCTTTACTATTTCATCATCATAGGGTGGCGTCATCGTGAACGATGATGGTAGCCAGACAGTAGAGGAATGACTCAGAACTTCTACCAGCACTGTCTTTACAAGGAGGCTAATCCAGAACCAAGCCAATGCTGGTCTACTCCCTATTTATAGTCCTCCAGACAGACTATTTCATAGCCATTTATGATTAATTATGCATGTAGGTATATTGGATGACAAATGAATGTTTTCACATGTTTTTTTTCTCTGTTTCCCTTTTTTCGTCCTCTTTATTGCTCTACATTTCACTTTAAAAGTTAAAATCTGTGACCTTCGTATAAAAATGTATTTTATGAAATTCCGACTCACCCTGTATAAAGTAATGACGCGATAACATTGGTTGCTGACCCAGTTTCTATCGAATAATCCGAACAGATGCTGACTGTCAACTTTCTGAAACATAAAAGCAATGAGACAAAGAAAGTCGAAAGGGTAAGTAAAGATTGTCTGGTGGATAATAAAATATAAATTGAGCCATTTATTTTCTTTTCTTCCAGAATTTTCTTGCTTTTTTAAAAAGACTTGTGATTTTACTGAATTTTTTTTGTAAAAAAGGAGAAAAGCTTTGCTCTAAAGCTTCTTAAAAGCATTAAGGACAAAACGGATTGAGATTTTTTTAAAAGGATTGAGGACAAAGAAAATGATCCTTGACAAGTGATATCCTTAGCTATTTAGCTAAGTCTTCTTACTTTAAGTGAAAAATTATCAAAATCATTGTTACAGAAGTTAACTTCTTGTCTTTGTTAAGATTACGCATTGGTGGTAGAGTGGTTATGGCGTCGAGTAGTTTGGTAATACTGGCAGCATGGGGATCCGATCCATCGAATGCATTACTTTTTTTTTCATTTTTTTATGACTTCGACCACATGATATTTGTGTCGAAACAAACATCGATGTTGTGAAAGTTTTCAAGGTTTGCTTGTTAGTAAGAGATTTTTTTTTAAGGTTCGTGTTTCACAGTATTTTTTATTTCCTAACTATGAAACAGGAGCTATTGTAGACTCTTGTGGTCTGTGTTGTAGCCTGTCCATCCCGTAGTATGCCTCCCCTCTAATGGGCGAGAAGTGACACAATACTTCCCATTTAGGTGCTGGATCAACACGAGCGCACCGGAAGGAATTTCTTACAAACAATTTGAACCAAATTTTGAATACAATTTTTGTGCCAGCGCGGGGGTTCGAACCCGGGACCTTCCGCAAATCCGCATGGCAAGCGAGTTCTTAACTACTGAGCTATTCGTGTGCTCAGTGATTGATGATTTTCGCTGTCTGCCCACTGAAAAGGATAATTTTCTTTGTAATTTGTAAAAGAACACGTGAATGTAATCGAACAATACGAATCGGCATAAATATTCAGTCCAAAACAATGGTTTTAAATTTAAAAAATGTAATAATTTACTTACTGGCACCCTTAATGCTAGATAATGTGGTTTCAGGCCTGCTGGTAGAATACAAACTCTGTAAAATATAAACTCAAAACTACCTCATTGATATAGAAAAAATGTCTACTTTTTCCGTTTCAATTCATCGACATGCAACTATTATTATCTGCTATTTTAATCTGTAGGAGTGGTGAATTCAAAATGCAACTGAACAATAATGAATTAATGATGATGATAAAGATGAAGAGACAAATGCTGAGGAGAAGGAAAAGAAATTAAAGGGAAAGGATGAGGAGCAATTGGATGAATAATATGAGAAAGAGGATGTAAAAAGTAAACGAGGAGCAGAAATTCTGGCTGGGAGACTGTAAACAGGGAGTATAGCAGCATTAACTTGGTTCCGGGGGCCCTTGTCAATTATTAGCCTCCTTGTAAAGACAATGGTAGAAGTGCTGAGTCATTCCTCCACTGTCTAGCTACCATCGTTCTCGATGACACCACCCTATGATGATTTATTTATTTATTTACACTTTATTTTTTTTACAAAACAATCATCAACAACAACAAAATATATAACAATAAATTAAAAAAAAAACTTAGAAATATGTACAAAAAGAAATATTAATTTTTATTACAATTGTTTTGTAATCCGGGGCGAAGTTAATGCCTTAGGCATTCTCTGCCACTCTGCCACTTAATGATGATGATGATGAAGCAGAAAGAGAAAGAATAGAAACATGCGGAAAAGAGTTAGAAGAGAAATAAGAACTGAAGAAAAAAATATTATTATAATAATAACAAGGAAAATAAAGAGGAGGAGGAATAGCTAAAAGAGAAGGAGAATTAAGAACTGAAGTAAAATATAATAAAAATAAGAAAAATAAAGAGGCGGAGGAAGATCTGGAGGTAAATAAGGAAGGAATAAAGTTAGAAAAGGGAAAAGAATGAAAAGTAGTAAGGAAAATAGTAAGAGGAGGAGGAATAGCTAAAAGAGAAGGCGAAGTAAAAACTGAAGAAAATATACCATGAAAATAAGGAGGATGAGGAATAAAAGTTAGAATAGGGAAAATAATGAAAAGTAGTAAGGAAAATAGTAAGAGGAGGAGGGATAGCTAAAGGAGAAGGAAAAGTAACAACTAAAGAGAAATATAAGGAAATAAAGAGGCGGAGGAAGAGCTAGAGAAAAATAAGGAAGGAATAAAAGTTTTTATTATTATTATCTGACCTGGTTGCAGGGTTTTCAGTGAAACCCTTACAATTAACACTGCGACCTACTTAGATCTATTGTGACCAGTTGATTCTATTTGGTTTTAACGTCCTGACTGACATAGATAGTCAGGACGGGGGTTTTACCCTCCATTCGCTGGGAATCGTACCAGCTACCCACATTAACCTCACCCAGCCTGGGTAGGGCCGGAAATGCCAGCCTCACGTGTTTGGATGGAACAGAATTTTCGTCGAAAAGTCTGCTCCAACCGGGAGTTGAACTCGGGAACTCTGGACTACGGACAGTAGTCACAACCATTACGCCACGGAGGCTGGCAAAAGTTAGAATAGGGAAAATAATGAAATATAGTAAGGAAAATAGTAAGATGAAGAGGAAAGAGTTCTCATTGAAATAATAATAATAATAATAATAGCTCCAAGCTACTCAGTCAAGTCAGTCATGAATGCATAAGCATCCGATATGCAGTGCGGATATTTCACAATTTCATGATATACAAGTTAGAGTTAATATTGTTGTTGATATCAGTATTAATATGCACAGTACTATTTTTGTTGTTGTCATTTTTATATCGATCTCTTTTAATTGTTACAATAATTATCAGTCAGTATAAACAGAATAGTGAGAAGTTGTACTAGATGTGGATAATGAGCGTCTAGTACATTGTATGTTGTTTTGTTAGTATTGCTTGTTAATGAACAATTTTGGTTTCAGTTAATATTGTTGTTGATATTTGATATTATCATTTTTTTACATTAATTTTTATATCGATCGCTTTAATTGTTACAATCATTATCCGTCAGTGTAACCAGAAAAGTGAGAAGTTGTACTAGATGTGTGTGTACATTGTATATTTTTTCAGTTATTTGCATTGCATATTGTTTTTTTTTGCGATATAGGTATATTAAGCTTGTTAATGATTGTACAATCATCGTCATCAAGTTTATATTTAACTTTTATTCTTATAATTAACATTATCATTCTTTTGCATTCAGCTTGTTACTTGGCTCGGGTTTCTAAAAACTACGGGGTTTTTTTAATAGTAAAAATAATATACTTCTTAGATCTTCTCGTATCCTATTTCTTTTATCTCCATGTTTCTTTTGTTTCTATCTGTTTTTTATTTATTTTTTGTATCTCCTTCTCTTTCCCTCATTTTTCTCCATCTCTTTTTTCTTAACTTTTTTTTGTAACTTCATCTTTCTCAATATTTTTCTCTCTTCCTTTTTTCTCAGCTTTGGGGTATTTCTATTATTTCTTTATATTATTATTGTTTGTTGTTCATAAAAAAACTCCTTTTTATTTGTCTACCTCTTCTAATATTTTTTTTTTCTCCTTACATGAGAATTCTTAGTTATCTTCATTTTTTCTCCTTAATATATTCCCCTTTATTAGTATTTTCTCTACGAAATTTTAATATTTCCTTTTTCCTTCCCTATATGCTTTTTCTCTATTTCTTCAAGCTATTCCTCCTTTTTTCCTAGAAGAGAAAGATATAATAATCACTTTATCATTTCATTAATGAATACTGCTACTGGCCATATATAGCAGTTAAAAAATATCATTTTAATTAATGCTTCTCTTTCTCTCTCTCTCTATCTCTCCTTCTCTCTCTCTCTCTCTCTTTTTCTGTCTTTTTCAACACCAGTAATCTATTATTAATTTTTATAACACGATAAAATTTCTTCTCTCCTTCCTACTTTCTATCTGTTGATAGATAGAATAAACAGAAAAAAGAGAAAGAAAAGGAGAAAGAGAGAGTGAGGGAGAGAGAGAAAGAGAGAGAAAGAGAGAGAGAGAGAGAGAGAGAGAGAGAGAGAGAGAGAGAGAGAGAGATACTATCATCCATCATGATTAGCATTTTATATTTTTAATTAAAAAAATTCTTCATCTTTTCTCTCTCTCTCTCTCTTTCTCTCACTTTCTTCCATGCACTCAACAGGCAAAAGTATCTTTCATCTTTCTCCCTCTCCTCTTCTTTCATGTATGAAAATGGCTGCCTATTGCAGATAATAATATACAGGATGAACGAGAAAACATGTTACTCTGTGGAATAATAAAGTAAAGGTTCACACTTCGAAAGTAAATCAGGAAAATGAACTTTTGAAAGGGGCCGTTTTGATAGTTCCGGGGCCGGGTTCCAAAAAGTTCGAGATATCAAAAAAATAATCAGAATTAACCCCTGTTATTTTTTTAATGTAAGAAAATATTTCTCCGCCAGGTGACATCACGGATGTTATTGCAAAGTTTCGTGTCGCGTCCTCTCCATAAATGAGTTCCACTTACCAATTTTCAAGTTTCTAGCTCTTACCGTTCTTGAGATATCTTGTATACAGACACACACACACACACGGACCAATGGCTGAAACTTTGGATTTACGCTCTGTGGGCACGCTAAAACGTGTTATGGCACTGAAAACTGACTATCGAAAATTTTGGGTGATTCCATTACTTTCTTTCTGTAGGATAAGGAAAGTAAATATATACTATGACTGTGACTTTGTATATTATTATGTCTATGGATATATAAAATCCATCATAAAATGAATAAAATAGTTCGAAAAGGTAACGGTAGGATGTGGTTTGTGGAAGTTATTTTATGGCGTATCATGGAGGCAACTCACTTGTGGACACTCGAGGCAGTGGAGGGAAAGTGAAGCAGGTTATTCAAACAGTGGTACCAACATCCTCCCTCCCTGTAAACTCTTCACCCCAATACAGTTCCCTGTAATGAGTTTAATTGGATTACTTTTTAACTGTGTGTTCACATGGTTTCCGTTAAACGTCAGTGGTTAGGGTATTAAAAATAAAATAACAGGTATTGTATAATGTATAGAGGTCCTATATAGGTATTATATTGTACTTGGTTACTACTAGTATCTACCTACAATTTTATGGGTGTAATAAAATTTAAACTAATCTCTATGTACAAAACCAATCCTAGATATAATCTAATGTTTATTGTTAATAAATTTATACATATTTATATATTCAAACGTTAAAAAAATCTATGTCAATACATTTTCTATTACATCTGCTTGCAATTGGTCAAATCGGATTACATTTTACTTTTTTACAGTTTATCCACATGCGTCATACACAGTTTTCACTTGTAAGGTAGGGGTATTTTCAGTGTCATTTGTGTCAAAACCTATGACTGACAATATATTTTTAAAATAATGTGTACAATACATAATATGTACCTATTAATGTATATGAATTTCGTATAAGGTATACCTTATAAAGTTGATTTTCACTGTCACAGTTCTCGTAGGATCACCGGAATTCAGCATCGTCCAGCGAGGTGATGACTGGGTGAGGTTCATGTGGTAAAGCAGGTTGTTGAGTTTCCTGTGAATGGAGGTTAACACCCCTGTTGTGTTATAATCATGCAGTTGAAGAACGACGTGATATCCTAATAAAACACTTGTCCGTTTTTTTACAAGGATTGGTACCTTCAATTAAAGAGTTTTCCAGTCAAACCTGGATATAAGAGAATGATATCAAGGTCAAATTTACTTTTGTATAAGGTAAAATGACCTCTTTTTAAGAGAAACCAGGATATAGAAAAATAATTTGCAATATTTTCCAGGTCAAATTTACCTCTCTATAAGGGAAAATAACCTCTTCATAAGAGTAACCTGGATAAAAGGGAAATCATTCCGGTCACTTGATTTCTCTTTTATCCAGGTTTGATTGTATTATGATTCATTATTACATTTATTTGACTGTTTTCAAGTGAAATCTGTCAACTACCTACTTACACAACTACTTATTAATCTCTTTGAATGTATTCAAGTGAAATCTGTCAACTACCTATTTACACAACTACTTATTAATCTCTTTGACTGTATTCAAGTGAAATCTGTCAACTACCTATTTACACAACTACTTATTAATCTCTCTGACTGTATTCAAGTGAAATCTGTCAACTACCTACTTACACAACTACTTATTAATCTCTTTGACTGTATTCAAATGAAATCTGTCAATTACATTCTTACACAAAGAGCGAACATGCAACATCAGAAATTTTATTATTGATGTGGAGCTGCTGATAGCTGAGTGCTTAAATTTTTGACATCTATGCTAAAATTAGAACTGAAACGTTCAAGTGCCGTCTATTTCTGGAAATTAAGTAGCGTGCAACGTCATAAACTATGCTGACGTGGATCTGCAGTTATTGTTGGAGCCTCCAAGGGGAGGAATTTTGAAATTTCGTTTGCATTCTTTCATTCTCTCCCCCCCCTTCCAATTCCATCTCCATATTTCTGGAAGTAATAGGGCCAAATTAGGAAGTTTTAGAGCCTCCAGGGGTGGAACTTTATTCAGATTATATCTCATAATCTGTACCTCCTTTATCGTCAAATCTTTTATAATTATGTACCTACCTACTTTTTCTTTTGGCACCTATTTTATCAGTACCTCTTTTTAATTTTTAATTGTTTGTAAAATATAACTAGTTTTGTTTGTTCTTTTTTTTTACCTCACATTGTTAACAAACATTAGTATTACTAACAATTAAAACGTTAAAAAAAAAAAATAAACTTTGTTTCTAATTCCCCACCCTCCTTCCCTCCAACTCCATATTTCTGAAAGAAACAAGGCCAAATTAGGAAGTTTTAGACCCTCCAGGGGTGGAAAATTGTTTCTATTTCCCCGCCCCCCTCCCTAGAATTTGGTTTAAATGTACATCAAAATTAATTACCAATAAAACGGATTCTGAGGGCTGCATTTGTTGTCAAGATAAGTCAACTAATGAAGAGTCCATGTACAATTGTAGACACATAATATACAATTATTGTACCTACAAGTATGTAAATAAGTAAAGAATATGAACTGGATCTGGGAAAATGCAAAAAAATTGCATGTCACAGTTCATAAAAAAATATTGCAGTGTACAGAGTGTATGCATTTGTATGCAACTTGCAACTTTATTGCACAACAACAGAAAAATCATCATTGTAATATTACTAGAGAAAAGTTAGCTTGTTTTGTTTTCTTGTTGCTTCAATACAATTGCTATGTTCACTGGGGTAACTACAAATCTACACATTTTTTTTTTTTTTTAATTTCAACTGTAAACATTGAATTTATTAAACTTTTATTCAATAATACAATAATGTATTTTATTAAAAATATTTACTAATATTATTGGTCTCAGATGGCGCGGGGTCGATAGCAAGTTGTATTCACCAGTTTTCGTTCTATCGCTGAAGTTAATCAACGCCCGGCGAGTTTAGTACTCGGATTGCTGACCCTTGAAATTTGAAGCCTTGTGATCGTGAGGCTGTCTTTTTTCGGCCCCACTCAGGTTGGGTCAGGTTAATTTGAGGAGCTAGTTTGTGAGTTAGTCTTATTATCCCGCAATCAGTACGGTTGTGAGAGATTTCTTGAGGAGCTAGTTTGTGAGTTAGTCTTATTATCCCGCAATCAGTACGGTTGTGAGAGATTTCTCTCACAACCGTATACGTTACCGTGTACTGGATACGTTACAAAACCGAACCGTACTGATCCCGGGTTATAGACCATGTAATTGAAAGCAAAGGTAAACCCCCTCCCATGGAGGAAAGTTGACTTGATTCTATTCAGCTCCATAATGAATTAGGAAATTTTTACATAAAAATTAAACCACAAATTTTCCCGCTCTTTTTGTCACCAGGAACTCCGCCCACGGCCAGCGGGACTCCGCCCACAGGAGGTGGGGGGGGCGGCACCCCTTCAGACTCCAATACACCCTCCGGGCGGCGACGACGCCCCGCGGCGCGATCACAAAGCGCCAAGCTGACTAGCGGCAAGTCGGTGCGGCGCCGCGCTATCGTGAACAGTTCCAGCGAGCTGAGCGTGAGCAATCAGAGCATGCGCAGTGCCGGCGCCAGCGATCCGAAGTTGAACGAGCCAGGTGAGTCGAGCGTAGCCGAAGTTGAACGAGCGAAGTGAGTTGAGAGTAGACGAAGTTGAACGAGCCAGGTGAGTCGAGAGTAGCCGAAGTTGGACGAACGAAGTGAGCTGAGAGTGTCCGAAGTTGGACGAATGAAGTGAATTGAGAGTCGACGAAGTTGGACTAATGAAGTGAGTTGAGAGTAGCGGAAGTTGGACGAACGAAGTGAGTTGAGAGTAGCCGAAGTTAGACGAATAAAGTGAGTTGAGAGTAGACGAAAATGAACGAGCCAGGTGAGTCGAGAGTAGCCGAAGTTGGACGAACGAAGTGAGATGAGAGTAGCCGAAGTTGGACGAGCCAGGTGAGTCGAGAGTAGCCGAAGTTGAACGAGCCAGGTGAGTCGAGAGTACCCGAAGTTGAACGAGCCAGGTGAGTCGAGAGTGTCCGAGGTTGAATCAACGAAGTGAGTTGAGAGTAGACGAAATTGAACGAGCCAGGCTAGCCGAGAGTGACCGAAGTTGAACGAACGAAGTGAGTTGAGAGTGTCCGAAGTTGGACGAACGAAGTGAGTTGAGAATGACCGAAGTTAGACGAATAAAGTGAGTTGAGAGTAGACGAAGTTGACCGAGCCAGGGTAACCGAGAGTGACCGAAGTTATACGAATAAAGTGAGTAGAGAGTGCCCGATGTTGACCGAATTGATATAAAACTTCAAGACGATTGTTCGGTCTTCTATTTATCAATCACTTCGCCGAAAAATCCGAGAATCGCCACTTGTCAGTTGAAGTTGAACGATCCAGGCTAGCCGAGAGTGACCGAAGTTAGACAAATAAAGTGAATCGAGAGTGCCCGATGTCGACAGAATTGATATGAAACTTCGAGACGATTGTTCGGACTTCTGTTTATCACTCACCTCGCCCAAAAATCCGAGAATCGCCAGTTGCCAGTTGACCAATGACCACAATATTAAAACCATAAACGTCTTTATGTCACTTGTAATTCAGAGAGGAAATTGCTTGAGTATTCTGATTACATTGCCCTCTGAAGTACAAATCATGGAAATCTATTATCTGTAATAAAAATATCATCATCATCATCATGTGGCTTCATCGTTGTCCATGGTTGCCAGACGTGTAATAATAATATGTCTTAACAATAAAATTCTCTACTCCCCGTAGCCCAGGTTCGAAACTCAGCCAGGACATGACAAGTTATCCTCCCATTTGGGATTTTTACCACATAATAATACGCCCTGGGCTTACTGCTAGAATAATGGGACTTAATAGTCCTAATCGGACAGAATTAATACGGCTATATTATTATTATTCATTCCTAACTCTTTACATTCTTCATGGCTTTCTACTCCCAACCACTCCCTCTCATTATCCATCCCCATTCTTCTTGGTCTTCTTTCCTCTATGTTGCCTTCGACTGTGTCCAATAAAAGTTCTCCGCTTGATCCTCGAATGACATGACCCGCAAATTTCAATTTCCTCTCTCTTACGATGTTAACAAGTTCAGGTTTGATCTCTCCTATTCTTCTCAATATTTCAACATTTGTAACTTTATCCATCCATTAATAAATAAATATACATTTATGTACTTCATCATCATAGGTAGGCGTCAGCACTTCTACCACTGTCTTTACAAGAAGGCTAATAATTGACAAGAGCTCCCAGAACCAACTCCCTGTTTATAGTCCCCCAACCAGACCACATATAAATACATTATTAAGGGCGGAATTAATAGACAACATCAATAACTTAAGTCGTTGGTAAGTGTCGGTTTTCCCTATCTTACACAGTACGCAATCGGTGACTTAGCGCCACAGAGGTATTACAAAAACGTCTATTAATTCCGCCCTAAAACTTAACCGTTGAGTAAGGTTAATGTGTCCAAATTTCCTTCGTCTAAATTTCGCCCATCTAGGTTCATAATATGTTGTATCTCAAACATCATTGATTGATCATAGTATGTTTGATATCATCCCAGCTGCTGCGAAAAGCAGCGTCTTGGAATATGGCTTCCTCCCAAATCTAATAATGTTTGTTTTGCCTCTTGCATGATACACTGGTGAGCAAAATTTGAGGGACGTTTTTCAAGTTTTACAAAAAAAATTGTACTAACTAACATTTTAAACTAACGTATGTCCCGGTAGCTCAGTGGTAAAGGCGGCACTCTGTGAATCCAGAGATTACAAAGGTCGTGGGTTCGAAACCAAGCCGGGACATGACAAGTTATCCTCCCATTTGGGATTTTTACTGTCGTTCTGTTCTCGTTCTGTCAATGATACAACGTCCAATCAGAGTGCCTTGTATGACGGTTGAAAGGGAGATTCGGGGATTATGAGATTGAAGAGTGTTTCTTGAACGGGGCACATTTCTCGTTCTGTCAATGATAAAACGTTCATCGAGATTAGGACTTACACTTCATTCAAAGATTTTTTTAGAGGGAATGAGTCCGCAATGATGGCTGCATTCTCCCTCTGAATGGTCAGGTTCAAACATTGAGTGGGTTAGCATGCTGCTCTCCCATCTCTTGTCTGTTATTATTATTATGAAAATAAATGCTTTATTAGATACAAAGACATAAATAATTATGTACAATACAAATAATTATTATATTTAAAAAATGGAAACAATATAAACAATGAAATGGAAATAAAATAAATAGATAAATACATAAGTCCTAACTTAAGGGTGGGGTTATTGCCTATGGTAATTCCACCCCAACCAATTTTCTTCCCAATTCTTGAATAAATCTATTGGTTTCCTCTGCAAGTATACAAGAGAAATATACCATAGAATACGATACTCTGTTTTTCCTGCAAGAATGAGACTAAAGAGTCCTTTTTTTCTCATAGTCTCAGTATGGAGAAGACGTCGACCCTGCTTAAGCTATCAGAAAACCCAGTCTTGTGTCCCTCTAATTTTGTCCAGGAGTGTATGTATTGCAATTTCTTTATTTATATCATTCATTATTATTTATAATATTTTCTCTTGTTGTGACACGCTCGCCTATCAAAACACAACGACTAATGGGTGTTTCTCTGTCGTATGAATTATCTCCGAACATGAGTTAATCGTTTGAAAGAAATAACTTTGACCGAATTTCGTTTTCGATGGAGAATAAAATACTGTCGAGTTAATTCATTGGTCGGGTGGACGGATGGTCAAGGCACTTGTCTGGCAATGTTGGTCTGGCGGATGCAGTCAGCCCGTCGGACCGGGGATCGAATCCCGATTAATGACTGTATTTTTCCTCAATATGGAAAACAAAATAGGAAATTGCCATAGGAAATAACAGAGTCTCTCAGTAATTGACTCTTCTGCACTTGTCTATCCTTTCCAATAATTTCTGGGCAATAACCCCGCCCTTTAGTTAGGACATCTGTATATGTATATTTTATATCTATAATTTATATCTATAATATAATACTCAATATATGTTATATGTATTTTTCTTGTTTCTACTGCCCGTGCAAGATTATTAAGTCCCATTGTTCTAGCTGTAAGCCAAAGACGTATTATTATGTGGTAAAAATCCCAAATGAGACGATAACATGTCATGTCCCAGCTGGGTTTCGAACCCGTGATCTCTGGATTACCAGACCGCCGCCTCTACTACTGAGCTACCGATGATGAGCATTATGTCCGCCTCTATGGTGTAACGGTTGTGACTACTGCCAGTGATCTAGAGATCCTGAGTTCGATTCTAGGTGGGAAAGTATTTTAAAAAAAAAGTTTTCCCTCCGAAGTATAGAACATGTAAGATTGAAAATTTCGGCTCAAGCTCAAACAAGGAAGGATGGTGCTTTTTAAAAATATTTTTAAGAGTTTTTTTTAATTTGGCAGGATTCTCACCTATGTGAGCTCTTCCACCCAACCACAGGTTAATGAGGATAGCCAAAACGGATAGCCAAAGCCAAAACCATTTCATCTGCAGTTCCACAAAGAGAAAAATTAAGAAGTAGGTAAAACGTATCTATGGTAGTTAAGAGCTTAAAGTATTTTAAAGTTGTTATAAAAGTTTGTTTTTTGGTTTCTTTTGTTTTTTTTTCTCCAAAACTTTTAGGCGAGAAGAATTACTTTAAAATAAGTTTCATTCCTATTGACCATGATGGATGAGAGCACATAATACATTTTTTTTTTCTTCGTAGTAATGAAACAGGAGCTACTGTAGACGTCTGTGGTCTGTGTTGTAGCCTGTCCATCCCGTAGTGTGCCTCCCCTCTGAGGGTCGAAAAGTGACACAATACTTCCCATTTAGGTGCTGGGTCAACACGAGCGCACCGGAAGGTATCGCTTACAAACAATATTGTAACCAAGTTTTGAATACAAATTTTTGTCGGCGCTGGGTCTCGAACCCGGGACCTTCCGCATGGCAAGCGAGTGCTTAACCACTGAGCTTGCGCTAATTTATTTTTTAGGTCCAATCGAATTCATTTTAGGCAGTTTCCATGTAGGTATGCTTTCGGATTTGAATTTCTTAATTAAAAAAAATCACCAAAAAAATGGTGGGGGAGTTTACCATAGGATAATTTAACCTTTTTGAAGGAGTTTACATTTACATAATTTTAACGTTGGCGTTGAAGAGAAATTTTTCTCGCAAAAACAGGTTGAGAAGAAAAATGAAATAAAACAAAACCAGGTTGACTAAAAAACACCCTCAGTGGGAAAATAAATTGCTTTCCAAATGTCACCTTGCCTTCATCACTCAGAGGCGCTGACAGACAGAATTACAAATAGCCCCTCTATATTATCTTTCACCTTCATTTGTCTTCAACTTGATTAAGCTTTCCTAGCTTTGGCCTTATCTCAGTTTCTCTTCTCTTTTTCTCATCATTATTATTATTCTTTAACCCTTTATTATTGAACACTTTATTGGTAAACTACATGATACCTTCTGCAACATAGGACATGAAAAAAAAAAGAACCAAGAGGCGAGGTTAAATCCTGTGGCTTTCTCTTCCACCAAACTCATTCTCTCTCTCTCTCTCTTTCTCATTATTTCTATAATTCTCTCTCTCTCCCTCTTTCTCATTATTTCTCTAATTATAATAATAATAATAATAATACTTTTTAGTGGAAGGTAAACCAGCACATAGCCAGGTTAATGCAGCATTTTCTACCACCTAACATAATAAATAATTATCTCTTTCTTTCTCATTTTCTCTCGCTCTTTCTTATTTTCTCTCCATTTCTCTCCCTCTTTCTCATTATTTCTCTCTCGCTCTCTCTTTCTTATTTTCTCTCCCTCTCTTCTCAGCCTCTCTTTTTCTCAGCCTCTCTCTTTTTTTCAGCCTCTTTCTCTTTTTCCTAAACTCTAATTTACTCTCTCTTTTTCATTCTCTCTCTTTCTTTCTCAGTCTCTCTCTCTCTCTTTTGTCATCCTTTCTCTCTCTCCTAAAAAAACGGCAGTTTTATAAATGAAAAAAATATTTTCAGCAATTTTTTCTAATTAAATGGCTCTCTATTTCACCCCCCCCCCCCTCCCCAGAGTCCCCTCACAAGCGGAAAGGTTCCACCAGGCGCGGTCAGTCTGTGTACGTGTCCCATCAGAGGAAGTCGACGGCCTTCCTGGAAATACCCCCCACCAACGGTCCGCAGGACGCCCCTGAAACGCCCGACGAGGATTCCTACAGACTGAGGTCCTTCAGTTTCACGTCCAAAGGTAAGTCAGCAGAATTCAAAACCAAAAGAAGTCACACGAACATTTTATTTATTTAGAAACTCTTTATTAGCAGAACATATCGCCGCTGCAAACACAAACTGTCGTATCTGCAAATTTTCAGGAAGCGCACATAGTGGTTTGAAACTTCCTTTTTCACGTCACGAACTGTCGTATCTGTATCTCAACTCCTTCCCGAAGTATTCAAGTTTTAAGGTTAGTCGTATGTGAGTTTCAAAGATTCTCAGCAAGCACGAACCACTATGTGCGCTTCTTAACTGAAAATGGCAAAATTTGCAGATACGACAGTTTGTGTTTGCAGCGGCGATATATACAGACAAACAATGGTAAAAATTAAATATAAAATTGACAGTATTAATAATATAAACAAGAAAAAAATAAATAAAATATATACTAAAGTCACAGTCACACGTACACAGTCCTAACTAAAGGGCGTTGTTTAGGATCTTGGGAACATCATTAGCGATGCAGGTGTTGACATCTTCCTCTGCACAGAGAGTGATGTGATTGACGCATTCAATTTTATTATTGAATAAGCTTATGTAGTATTTTTAAGTTTTTTAAGATTTTTTTTTGTTTAATATTAATTATAAAAATGGAGTAATTTCTCCGTGAACTTAATCAAAAAAAAAAAAAAAAAAAAAGTGTGTGGTTCAAGTTAATATCTTGCATTGCCCTCTCCTCCCTTACTTGAGGACAGCAAAGCAAGAGTCAATTGTTTAATTCCGATCAATTTCTAATATTAGAACTCGGAAGTATTGTGTTTGTTTTTTTTTTGCCTTCAGGTTATTTGAACAAAATTTTCAAAGGAAGATTTGAGGATTTTAAGGGGAAGAGTGCTTTCTGAAATGGAACTCTCTAGCATGGAGGAAATGTTTTACATTTTATAAATTGTATGTTTTAAAATAAAATAAACCGAATAGAACTCTTGACAACAGTTTTGATCTAATTGGATCCCTTCAGCAAAATATCTAACTGGCTCTAATAAACAAAAAAATTAAGCTTTTAAATAAAAGCTCATAGTACCTAAAGACTTGGCACAATGCCTAATGTGGAACAGATAAAATATTTGATTTTCTCCTTCTCACTCCTCCCTCTTTATCTTTCTCTCTCTCTTCATCCCTCTCTATCTTTCTCTTTCACTATTCCTCCCTCCCTATCTCTCTCTCCTTCCTTTTCTCTCAATCTCTCTCTATCTTTCTCTCTCTTTCTCTTTCCCTCTTCTTCCATCTCTCTCTCTCTTTCTTCCTCCCTTATCTATCTTTCACTATCAGCTATTCTCTCTCTCACTCCCGTGTTAATTTTTTATTTTTGCAAAATAACAGGAACAAAGAATGTTTTCATCATAGTTCTACAATCTACACATTTATCGCTAATATAATTAATTTAATTCAATTCGAAATTCTCTGTTTACCCTAGTTTCTGTTTTTACAAAAAATATTGAATATTAACGCGGCTCGTATATCTGTCTATCTATTTTTTATTATATTAAAGTGGTGTTTTTCAACTTTATACATAGTTATATACCTACACTGGTTTTATGAATGTATTTTACCGACCTCAGTAGCTTGATCGATAAGGCGGCGGACTTTTAACCTGGAGGTCGGTAGTTCAAGTCCCGGATTTAGTAGAGCGAGTTTGAGTAGTTGTGATATCACGAAAGTGATTAACACAAATATGATAACTTAAATAATGTTTTTTTGTAAATTTTAAATTTTCATTTATATCATGTACCTATAGCATACATACGCGAATGTATATGCTAAAATATAATAATAATAAAACCATGTCTCGTATATAAGACAGTATGACGTCTTTATTTATTCCATACATTTTTTTTGTTATAGTATATTTGTCATTACTCCACTGTCCGGCTACCATCATTTACGATGACGCCACCCTATGATGATGATGATAATAGTAAATTTTTTGATAGTAAAATTACAGGTGTGACGTCTAATCACAATAGTGACGTCACAACTACCCACACAGCTAATTTTTTTCCCGAACTTGGGAGTCGAACCAACGACCTACAAGATACAAGTCCGCCGCTTTATCGACCAAGCTACTGAGGTCGGTAATTTTACTTCCGATAAATTTCTCAAATGAGAAATCGGAAATATTGTGTTCGTTTTTGTAAAAAAAAAAATATTTTTTGTTCCGATTTCAATTTTTTTCATATTTTAGGACGTTTCATAACCTCCTGAGCAACGTCTTTGATTTTGTGTCTGTCTGTCTGTCGGTCAAAAACATTCTTTGTTACGCGCAAATCTCAAAAACTACTGAACGGATTTCGATGAAATTTTGCAGACATATAGGAGACGTTATGTAGATGGTCGCCTTTTAAATTCATCAACTTCACACCAGCAGTTCTTGGTGATAATAATATAGACCATGCGCCTGACCACTAACTTTTTATTTAAACGCTTACATTTCGTGAACGATACGCCCGATTTCGATGATTTTTTTCAGGTAGGTACCTATATGCGTATTAGCATTTCACATTGTGCATTTATAATTATTTTCTACCATCTTACCCTCAGAGTCTTATTATTATGTTGTGGTCATGTACTCAAATTATGAGGAAAATATCATGCACTGGTAGGGATTCGAACCAACGGATCCGTACACTACCTGGATTACCAGACTATTATTATTATTATACGACACTTTATTCGATATAGATGGGACATTATGTACAATACAAATAATTATTTTAACAATGAAAAAAAATGGAAACAATATATACAATAAAAATGAAAAAGAATAGAAAAATATATAAAAACATAATGTCCTAACTAAAGAGCGAGGTTATTGCCTATTTCAATCTCTTCCACCCAACCCAGACTAGCGCGTTAACCACTTGACTACCAGTGCACGGTACATGTTCCCTAGCTTCCCAGGAATAATTTGACGTCTCAAGAGCGAAAAAAATTGCAAGCCGTATGAAAAAACCAATTATGTACAAAACAAGAAGGCCGTAAACCGCACAGGCTTATGTAGAGAAGTCGAGTCATGTCCAAACCGTCTCATTTCCAGTGTTCCATTTTAAAAAATAATTGGTTGTTAATTAAAAAAGCGTACTGTCATCACCGAGAAATTTCTTCTGAGGCATTTACTTAAGGGTATATATTTTACTTCCGAGAAATTTCTAATATTAGAAATCGGAAGTATTGTGTTCGTTTTTGTAAAAAAAAATATTTTTTTGCTCCGATTTCAATTTTTTTCATATTTCTGGACGTTTCATAACCTCCTGAGCAAATTTGGTTTTGTGTCCGTCTGTCGGTCTGTCGGTCTGTCGGTCTGTCGGTCTGTCTGTCGGTCTGTTAAAACGATTCCTTGTAACGCGCAAATCTCGGAAACTACTCGACCGATTTTGATGAAATTTTGTACACATCTAGGAGACATTCTGTAGATGGTCCCATTTTAAATTCATCGAATTCGTACTAGCGGCTCTGGGTGAAAGAGACCATGCGCCTGACCACTAACTTTTTACTTAAATGCTTATATCTCGTGAACGGTACACCCGATTTTGATGAAATTTTGTATTTATATGCATATTATTCTTTTACACAGGCTTTTTATATTTTATTTTTAATTAATTATAATTTGACTTTGATATTAAAGAAAATCCGAAATTTTGGACAATCAAGTCAAAAAATAAGAACCAAGACTTGCCGATACAGAATTTTTTGTAGAATCTAGAATGTAGAAAAAACGGTTTTCTACCATATAAAACAAATTTGAAGAAAATTGGTTCAGCCGTTTTGGAGAATACAAGTAATTTAGTATAAAAACTCAAAATTCGCACGTGTACACAATGTGAAACAATCACGAGGAAGTATTGTGTCCATAATTGGCAGTGTTTTTTTTATTATACATGGAGGTGAATATTTTTAGATGGCAGTTTACATCAAAGGAAATTAAGAGTGAAATCATGCTATTGCGGAAAAATTTTTGATACAAAAATAATAAAATTACAACAAGGTAATGATTCTGTTATATTTGTTGTTGTTGTTATTTTTATTGTTGATAATGATTATAATTTTACGTTTGAGTGAAGATTTCACAACTTGGAACGTGCTATGAGTAATCATTTAAAATGAAAGGTAAAAACAAAATGAAATAATAGCCAACCTCCGTGGCTCAGTGGTTAAGAGCATTGGTTACTGATCCGGAGGTTGCGGGTTCAAATCCAGGCCGGAGCGGAAATTTCGGACCGAAATTTTCCGTTTCCGGAATGGCATAGATGTTAAGGTAAAGGGCCCTGAAGTATTGCGAAAGCGGTTCCGGAGCACACTTAGTACACTTACCTTTATAAAAAAATAAATAATAGCCAACGTCGATGGCGCGTTAAATGCACCGGTTCAGGTAGGATCACCGCAGTTAAGCAACGTACAGCGAGGTGAAGACTTCGTGATGCTGACATTCCGATCCTATCCAGGCCGGGTGAGATTAATATGGGTAGCAGCTTGGTGAGATTCCTGTGAATGGAGGTTAAAAACCTCGTAGTGATATGACCATGCAGTTGATAGAGACGTTAAACCCAAATAATTAAAAAATCCAATAATAAACTGTTTTGAACATTATACAACTTTCTTATCCCTTGAAATGAAGTCCGATTCCGCCACTGGTGACCAAATGGATGTGCAAATTGGGTGTGACAAAAATTATTGCACTTGACAATTTGATTAAACTTAAATTTTACGTACATTTCAATGATTCCATAAGAAATACGAGCTTTCATTTAAAATGTCGAAGTTGACCTTGAAATAATCTTGAAAAGGTCATCTGAGAAACCATTAGCTTCCCCTTTAGACCGATGAAAATCATGCCTTAACATTTTTTTTTATCTGGTTTCGGAGACATTTGACTGAATCGATTAAAATGGTTCACCCTGTATATAATAATTATATAAATAGATGCGTCAATTTGTATGCTTCTGTTCTGTGTCCTGAATAATCCAGTGGGAATATGTTCATTTTATGTAAAAAATAAATAAAAAAAATGGTTGGCAAATGTTTTGTGCATCGAATGAAACAAACTTATTTTTTCTATTTCGGTACATATTTTTTATGAAACAAACAAACTAAACTAATAGGGTAGTTTGTATATTTTCAAATAAATTCGAGAAAAAAAATTCATTCAAAATGTAAACAACATTTTATTTCTTATCTCCTTTCAAAAAAGTCAGAGATGTAAAGTTGGGAACAACAAAAAAAAGCTTACATCCTTTTTTAGCCAATAAACAGCAACTGCATCAAGTGGTCTTTCTTTTACGTACAATTTTAACTTAAATACCGTGCACTGGTAGTCAAGTGGTTAACGCGCTAGTCTGGTAATCCAAGTAGCATAGGGGTCCGTTGGTTCAAATCTCACCCAGTGCATGAATTTTTCTCATTAATTTAAGTTTGTAACCACATAATAACAAGACTCTGAGGATTAGGTGGTAGAAAATTCTCTGAGCATTAACCTCGTCTGGTGGTTGCCTTCCACTAAAGAGTGTTATTATTTTTACAATTTATTTACCAATAATAATAAAATAAAATCATACACAATTACATTCATTTTGAACACTCAAGGCAGGTGGCAGGTAGAGTACAATATTTCTCAAGAGCAATGCTAGACAAGGGATTTGGGTGTCACGAAAACCCTGGAGAACTTGACATTCAAAACTTTTTGACAACGAATGTGTCCCAGATGGTTCGTGCAAAATGAAAATTTTTTACATAAGATAGTATTACACCTGAGGCCAGCCTCCGTGGCGTAACGGTTGTGACTACCGCCCGTAGTCCAGAGATCCTGAGTTCGATTCCCGGTTGGAGCAGACTTTTCGGCCAGAAAATTCTGTTCCCTCCGAACATGTGCGGCTGGCAATTCGGCCCTACCCAGGCTGGGTGAGGTAATGTGGGTAGCTGGTACGATTCCCAGCGAATGGAGAATAAAATCCCCGTTCTGTGTACCTCAAGTCAGGACAGAATCAATGGACGTGAAAGGAGCCTAGAAATTGGATCTGGGTGTCCATATAATCCTCTCACCACCGTGATTTACGTGTCAATACCTACCTCACGGACACGGAATTATTATTATTATTATTATTACACCTGAGTATTCTTAAAAATTATAGGTCTGAAAGTCCAAATACTGTGTCCGCATAAAGTCCCGCCCACTCCTTGTATCTCAGAAACGGCTGATTGTGGCATATTGTTTTTAAGGGTTCATTGAGAGAATTTAATGCCATGAAATTTTAGGGAGTTACAACATACCGTTCTCGATTTGCAGGGTCGGCTATCCTGGCTAATATCCCTATGTCCTGACCTGTAACTCGTGAACCGTAAGTTTCAGAAAGATAAAAATATTTTGTTATTAACTCCTTATTGCGAGAACTTTCGAACATGCTATAACTCGATTTTGTAAAAATAATGAAAAGAGAGATAAGAGGTAAGAAAAGATAACATGAGAAAAAATTTCAAAATGAACATTTTATTTATTGCAATACTATTTTCTTTATTGCCTATTATTATTATTTTACTTATGTATTTATATACCATGTACCTACCTTGTCAACCATTGTAAAATATTTTATGATGAATTACAATTATTACCCTATATTCTATTCTATTCTAGTCTCATGCATGTTATATTATAACATGGAATCTTGTCTCCTGCCGAGTGCAGGACAGGTGTATTGCAGGATATTTTTTATTACTTCTACCTCTGGAATTCATTCACATACCAAGGACGAACTTAGGGCATACCAGGGACAGACTTTATTTTAAAGGGAGTTGTGTCCCAGAACTGCTTTCGCATTACTTCAGGGCACTCTACCTTTACATCCATGCCATTCCGGAAACGGAAAAACTTGGTTAGAATTTTCCGCTCCGACCGGGATTTGAACCTGCAACCTACGGGTTAGCAACCAATGCTCTGAACCACTGAGCCACGGAGGTCGGCACCCAAGACAGACTTAAGCTGGGATTTCGCTAAAATAGTGAAATTTTGTCTCGCAACGTTTCGCAACATTTTGTCTTGAATTTTGAACGGGAAGTTAAATTTTAATTTCAATGTTATTGTACTTAAGGATACAACGTATCCTTAATGTATCCTTAAGTAATCAATACGTCATATTGTACTATAGCACTGGTACTTAACTGGTAGTCAAGTGGTTAACGCGCTAGTCTGGTAATCCAGGTAGCGTGGGGATCCGTTGGTTCGAATCCCACCCAGTATATGCATTTTTTCTCACTATTTTGAGTTTGTGACCAAATAATAATAAGACTCTGATGGTTAGGTGTTAGAAACTATCTTTAAATTAAATTTAATTTTTTATCAACTAAAATAAAAAAATAAGTATATTAGGAATATAAAGAGCATTTAAATAATTTGAGAACGAGAAAAGATAAGATAAATATAAAATATGGAGCGGCAAGCGGCCCTGCAGATCAGAGGGTGACCCTTACAACAAGATAGAAGTGGCCATATGGGTCAAAGCCTTACAACAAGATAGAAGTGGCCCTATGGGTCAAAAGGTGACTCTTACAAAACAAGATAGAAGCGGCCCCATAGATCAAAGTGTGACCCTAAAAATAAGATAGAATTGGCCCTATGGGTCAAAGCATGACCCTTACAACAAGATAGAAGCGGTCCTATGGGTCAAAGCATGACCCTTACAACAAGATAGAAGCGGCCCTGTGGGTCAAAGCATGACCCTTACAACAAGATAGAAGGGGCCCTGTGGAACATATGATTATCCCGACTCGGATTTGATTGTCATTGCATTCCAAGGTGCACCACAGAGAATATAGCGCATTGCATAACTTCAAACTCAGAAGGGGCAGGTTGGGGTTCTATTTTCAATTTTATTAGGAAGCACCGCTACCGCTGTTGTAAAGGTATTTTTTATTATTTTTTTTTTACTCAGGTGTTTTTCCTGGGTTTTTTTTGGAGAAAATGCAAATTGTCAGGTTAGCATTGTTTGTACATTTAAGCACCAATAATAATAGAATTCCTTCCCCGTCGTAAGAAGGTAAACATACCTATCTCAAGGTGTTACGCTTCCATAGTTAATTTTTTAACGTCGCGTGGCTTTCAGCAGCATGTACATAATTATTTTGTACATATAATTATGTACAATTGTACATAATTCTATGTCTTATTATATCTATTTTTTTAAAATAATAATACTAATAAGTGCATTAGTAGTCAAGTGGTTAAGGCGCTACTCTGTTAATCCAGGTAGCGTAGGGATCCGTTGGTTTGAATCCCAACCAGTGCATGAATTTTCCCTCATTGATTTGAGTTTGTAACCACATAATAATAAGACTCTGAGGGGTGGTAGAAAATGCCTTGAGCAATAACCTCGCCTGGAGATAACCTTCCACTAAAGAGTATTATCATTATTATAATATCACTACGGGGGGTTTTATCCTCTGTTTGCAAGAAAACTCACAAACGAGCTACTCAATTTAACATCACCCGCCCTGAGCGGGGTCAGGAATAGCCAGCATATCACGAGGTTTCGAATTTGAATGGTCACTCCATCCAAGTCCTAGCCTCGCTGGATGTTGCTTAACTTCAGTGACTGAATGAGAATTGGTGTATGTAGGTATTTAACGTACCGTCGACGGTGGTTTCTCATTCCTTTGACGGCACTTTTCACACATAACATTTAGAATAGAATAGAGGTAATACGGAAAAGTCCCTTTACTCCAGCAGTCAAACAGGTCTAATATACGTATTTTATGGGATAAAATTTGAACATCAAGGGAAATCCACCCCTAAGTTGTTTGAATGTCAAAGAACATAACATCAGACACGATTAAACAAACAAACAGCTCTCAATCCTGCAAAACCTTTGAATGTTCTGTCACAATATTTGACATTTCTTGACAGGCCTGTTATTTGAACGCCATCAGACGTGACACTACTGTCTGATTTGTGCTTACCCATGTGGAAACTTAGTACAGTCAAAATTGGATGTAAGATAACTGGATATACAGTCAAATCTGGATGTAAGAGAACTGGATTATACAGTATACAGTCAAACCTGTTGATGTAAGAGAACTGGATATATACAGTATACAGTCAAACCTGCATGTAAGAGAACTGGATTTACAAATAAACAGGGTTTTTTATAAACTGAATTGTATGCACTTCAAATAAATCTACATTGAATTGAATTATTATTATTATTTTATCAGGCGGAGATTTGGGGTTCAATAACCGCCGGACGAAAAAAAAAATTTCGACCCTACAACGGATGCCCCTAAGTGCAGGTCATTTCTCCAAGAGATAAAACATTATGTTTGCATGTAGTTATGACGTCACACAGTCTGGAGAAATATTTTTAGACTTGTGAACATAGCCTAGCCAAATGCCCACACTCGAATGAAAAAATGACGCCATCATATTTATTACACTAATGTGTAATATTTTTCCCATTATAATTTAATTGTATAAAATATTATTTATTTTTATTTACTATTATTATTATAAATCTATACCTACTATATTCTGGCTGGGGGACTATCAACAGGGAGTAGACCAGCATTGGCTTGGTTCTGGGACCTCTTGTCAATTATTAGCCTCCTTGTAAAGACAATGGTAGAAGTGCTGAGTCATTCCTCCACTGTCTGGCTACCATCGATCACGATGACGCCACCCTATGATGATTATTATTATTTTTTTAAAGGTACTTGTGCCCCGGAACCGCTTTTCCGGTTGCGGGGCACATGCCATTCCGGAAACAGAAAAACTAATCAGAATTTTCAGCCCCGGCCGGGATTTGAACCCGCAACCTCCGGGTCAGTAACCAATGCTCTTAACCACTGAGCCACGGAGGTCGGCGTATAAAATATTATAATTATGCATATAATTATCTAATTGTATTAAATGCATACCTACGTAATTTCCTTGGTAGGTAAATACGATTGCTTATTGCATAACCTATTATAAAAATAACAAAATATCCTATTAAATTTGTGTTAAAATCACAATCGTGATTAGACAATAAAATTTACTCACTCGCTTCACTAAAAATATTCACCATTCATTGGACTCGAACCAACGGCCTCCATCTCACAAGTCCGCCTCCTTTTTGATCGAACTACTGAGGTCGGTTAAATTAATAAATTGGTATGATGTGTTTTATTGAAGAAAAAAAAATGTTTATTTTTCTCTCTCTCTGTCTCTTATAACTTTATGGTTCTTAATATCTGACACTTGTTCTTTTTCCTTTCCTCTTTTTTCTATCGTTCTCTTTTCAGTTACACCTTCTTATTTTTTTACGTCTCTCTAACTTTGTAGATCATTCGAGACGATTTTTAATATTACTGTATTGGCTTTTTGGTTTTTTTTTTCAATAGAACCGCAAAAAATCATTAAGTCATTACAAATTCTGAAAAAAAAAAAGAATACAGTTATTAAATTGGCCTGTGTTGCACATGTCACCCATCAAGATTATTACCACAGCCGAAGTTGTTTCCAAAAGCGATTAACACAATATGCCATAATGACTTGTTCATGGTTCTTTGACCCCACGATTCCTCGAAATAGGGCTAGTTCCAGAGAGAAATTTATTCACTTTAATTTAAAAATTTAGTTTGAAAAATAAAAAAAATAACGAAGAACATTTTCGCGTAAAATGACCGTCATGATTCATACTTTCTTTATTAAGAATTCCTGTATAATTATTATTCTTGCTTATACGTTTTATTGGGGTCAATGGAGATTTGTTTTTTATATTACACTTCATTAATAAGGACATTATACACATACAGGGCTTCCATAAAGTCTCACCCAGGCCTGGGTTTCTCGAAAACCACTCAATATATAAAAAAAAACAAATGCAAAAACCCATAGTCCTTTATTTCAAAATGGATTAATTTTCAGAAGAAAAAAAAATTGCCTACACGGCCCCAGGCCTGGGTGAGACTTTATGGAAGTCCTATATACAAACCAATAATTATTACTAATTAATATACAAAATTAGAAACAATATAATAATAAAAAAATTGAGAATTTTTTTTATACAAACTGTTCTACTTAAACGGCGGGGTTATTGCCTTTGACAATCTCTTCCACCCAACCCTTTTATTTATTTATGTAAGTAGACCGTAATTTTTGATTTTATACTCGTACTCTGCTATTTTACTATCCTTAATTTTTAATATAATTTAATTACCTATCTAACATTACATTTAGCAAGAGTTCATTTCGGTCATTCAGTCTGCTGGGAACAATAAATGCGAATGATATTTTTTATGATTATTTTTTTACTGTCCATATTATTTTTACTAAAATAAATTAATCATTAATTTCATAAAGTAAAATTGTGGTGAAGGGAATATTTCTCTCTGCCATAGGCCTGTATATTAGATTTGTATAATATAGGTATATAATTTGTATTATATAGGTATATGATAAAAAAAGGTATATGATATGTATATAGGTATATCATTTGGAACATAAAGAACAAAGTAAGAATAATAGAGAAAATATATTTGTGTTATTATTATAATTTGGCTCTAGGTTTAAGTGAGGTTAATATAGACCATTGTACTAAATCATAAAAAATAAGAAATCACGAGTATTCTAAAAATAAGTCAATAAATTTTTTTGAAAACCTTGCCTATTTTTTTTCTCTTGTCCGTAAAGTGATTAAATCAATTTTTACTAATTAGTTTTTTAAGAGAAAAAGAAATAAAACTCACAATAAACGAGAACCAAACCTGAGTCATAAATACTTCTTTTACAATGAATTATTCATTTAATAATATTTTTATATAAATTTAAAACCTTTATAAATAGTAATATTCATAATTATATGATACTCTTATTAATGACGTTTTCTGTCATTTCAATATATTCTTAAATTTCTTTTATTTTGTTCTTGTAATATTAATGATCTTCTTGACTTAATCTTTTACTCTTGTAAACTCTTGTAGAATTCGAGTGAACCATTTTTCATTTTCTTCCAATTTATATTTGTCAAGAAGAGGTGAAAGGAGAGAAGAAGAAGAATAAGAGAGCTATGAAAGGAGAGAGCGAGAGAGAGAGTGGAGATAGAAAGAAAATTAATAAATAGTGCAACAGATGAAATATTTCGAGAGGTTGAGAAAGAAAAAGAGATGAGAATGAGAGATTTTTTTTATAAAAAATCGATGATTCATTGATAAAGAGAGAGAATCTTATAAAAAAATCTTCTTCTTCTTTTACTCTGTCTTATCCCGCTCAAGCAGGGTCGACGTTGTTCAACCTCTTGGTTGAGGTAGATTGGTTTTGGCACATTTTTTTATTTTTTGGCCTTCCTAACGCCAACGATTTTTTATTTGATTAAACGTCCTGGCTAAGGACGGGGGTTTTAGCCTCCATTCGCTGGGAATCGTACCAGCTACCCACATTGCCTTACCCAGCCTGAGTAGGGCTGGAAATTTCCCCTTATTCTCTGGTGTAAATCACTTTCTCTCTCTCTCTCTCTCTCTCTCCCTTTCTCTCCCTACCCCAAAAAGTTAGTATTAGCCTAAGGGATGTAATCTATATAACTTTATAAAAAATTAAATATAAATTAATGAAATGTTCAAAATCAATCACTTTCTCTCTCTCTTCCTCTACCTCATTATACATAGTTCTCAACTCATTTCAAAAACAGACGAAGAAAAAATATAAAATAATAATTTCCTCTCGATATCATCGACAGGAAATTAGTCCAGAATTCTGGGATAGTAAGAAGTAAGAAAATGGAAGAAGGAAAAAAAAACACAACACAACCAGAGCGATGTAATTTTATTTATCTATATATATAAAATCCATTTACATTCATTCATAATCAACGCAGAGCCTAAACGGCTGGGCCGATTGACTTGAAATTTGGCAGGAAGCTTCTCCTTATGATGTAGGGGCGTACTAAGAATGGATTTTTTGAAGGAAACAGGGGTTCTCAACTTATGGCCAAAAATTAACATTTATTGATAATCAACGCAGAGCCTTAACGGCTGGGTCGATTGACTTGAAAATTTGCAGGAAGCTTCTCCTTATGATGTAGGGGCGTATTAAGAACGGATTTTTTGAAGGAAACAGGGGTTCTCAACTTATGGCCGAAATTAGTCATTTTTAGCGTGTTGTCAGATTCTCAAAAAGGGTTGAGCTGAATGACTTGAAATTTGGCAGACAACTTTTTTCAGTGATGAAAAAGTTTACTATGAAAGGATTTTTCGAAGATAACAGGGGTCCTCAACTTATGGACAAAGGTAGACATTTTTAGCGTCTTGCAAGATTCTCAAAATGGTTGAGCCGAATGACTTGAAATTTGGCAGACAGCTTTTTTTTGTGATGTAGGGGAATAATAAGAAACAAATTTTAAAAGAAAATAGGGTTTCTCAACTTATGGTCAAAATTAGATTTCATCAGAGGTTCCCCATAAATGTGTCCGTCGAAATTCTTTTTATGATGTAGGGGTGTACTAATAAAATAATCTGTTCTTATAAATGCGAGCTCATGTCACTCATTAATGTAGGTATTACCGCTTCTCCGTACTGGTAAGCTAAAATTGGATAGGTAACTATAACTAAGTTCCTTCTGATCTATGTATCCAATATAGCGGTATAATCTTTTTCTCATATCATCTACATAATTATATTCGTAAGAAATATGAAAATAAAGTGCCTCAGTATAAACAGTATAAACAGAAACATAAAAGCCTACCTATTTACTTTATTATTACGTCAGTGTACTTAGCATCAAATAATGTTTAGGCACAATTTGAGAACTTCTGCTTCGAAATTCGTTGAAAAGCATCGAGACAAAGTAGGTATCTATGCACAAGACTAGAGGAGAGGGGAAAGTTCAAAAACACTTTCTGACATAGGCTCTGTAATACACTGCGTAGCTTTTCATTTTGATTCTCTAGCCAGTTAACACCTTGATACGAGATAAAAGTCATCTGGACTATGAAAGGATTTTTCAAAGATAACAGGGGTCCTCAACTTATGGACAAAAGTAGACATTTTTAGCGTCTTGCAAGATTCTCAAAACGGTTGAGCCGAATGACTTGAAATTTGGCAGACAGCTTTTTTGTGATGTAGGGGAATAATAAAAAACAAATTTTAAAAGTAAAATAGGGGTTCTCAACTTATGGTCAAGCTGGATGGCGAATACTATGTTTTCCGATTCATGAAAGATACTCTCCTGTCATACATTTGGCCGTCCACTTTGAAAATGGACAAAGGGTAGTTTTTACAACCGAAAATGTCCAACAGAGAATTGACAACCCGCCCAAACCAGCATTTTATGTGTGGAAAAACAACATGTTCCAAAGAAGGAAAAAAGGATCAATTGTTCCAGGACATCCGGGTGTAAAAAAAGACCACGTTCTTGGTAGAGTTTATACCGTACATCCGAATGACTCAGAATGTTTCTACCTACGATTACTTCTACATAAAGTGCAAGGACCTACTTCATTCAGAAGCCTCAAAATGGTAGGCGGCATTGAATACCCATGCTGCATGCCTTGGCATGGGTTTGTTACTTGATGATGCGCAAGCAATGTGAACATTATTACCAACAGAACTTATTTGGCAGAAATTTCATACAACACGTTTCAAATGAGGTCTTTCGTCTCTGAAAAAGTGCCATTACTCAATAGTGAACAGAGATACGTGTATGAAACTGTACTTCAGAGCGTCACTTCATCTCTTGATTCTGTAGGTAATAATTTGTTCTTCCTAGATGCTCCAGGTGGAACTGGAAAAACATTCTTAATAAACCTTTTGTTAGCTACAGTACGCAAAGATGGAAATATTGCCATTGCTGTTGCATCGTCCGGTATTGCCGCCACACTGATAGAAGGAGGCCGCACTGTTCATTCTGCTTTGAAATTGCCGCTCAATTTAAATTCAGTAGATACACCAAGCTGTATTATTGGAAAGCAAAGTGATATGGCCAAAGTCCTCAGGGATTTCAAGTTGATCGTATATGATGAATGTACAATGACTCATAAAACTGGCTTAGAGACACTGGACCGTACTCTACAAGACATTCGTGGTGTTAAAAATCTTATGGGTGGTAAAACGGTGCTACTGTCTAGAGATTTTAGACAAACTTTACCCGTTGTTCCACGTGGAACAAGAGCTGACGAAGTCAAGGCATGTTTAAAATCATCCATTTTGTGGCCACAGATAACTGTTCTTTCTCTAAAGTTGAATATGCGTGTACACCTTCACGCTGATCAAGATGCAGAAGATTTTTCGAAGCTTTTGCTTCGGATAGGTGATGGACAGTTACCTGAACAAAATGAAAAAAATGTAATTCCTACCGAACACTGTCAGTTATTAGTCGATTACAACACCTTCCTAGACACTATCTACCCCGATCTAGATGACCCAAGTGTTGTTGTCCCTGTTTGGCTGAAGATAAGGGCCATACTAACACCAAAGAATAATAATGCTCTGGAAATTAATAATGACTTATTAAAAAGAATGCCTTCTGAACTATCAACTTACGAATCCGTAGACACTGTTGTGGAAGAGGAAGAAGCCATCCATTACCCAACCGAATTTCTTAATACACTAAATCCTCCTGGCTTGCCACCCCATCGGCTATGCCTTAAGGTTGGAGCACCAATAATATTACTAAGAAATCTGAGACCCCCGAAATAGTGTATCGGCACGCGGCTTCAAATTACATCCTAAAAAAAAAAAACATTATCGAGGCAGTTATATTCACAGGGGCTGGTGCAGGTGAAACGGTATATGTACACAGGATTTTTTTGTCGACGCGGGGGTTTGAACCCGGGACCTTCCGCATGGCAAGCGAGTGCTTAACCACTGAGCTATTTGTGTGCTCATTTAATCTATTCATTTGCAACTATGCACTTAGGTTCTTTTTTTAGTGGAAGGCAGGAAAAAATCTTTCAAAGACACCCAGATCCTGCCTGGGGTATGGGATTTCCACCCACTAAAAACCCACCTTCTCTAAAAACTAACCGCACTTGGAACCGAAAAATATCATTACTTCAAGTGCGGCGCTGTAGGGCACCTACTGATTTCGTTGTAGTGCCCTCCCATCTCTCTCTTGGGTTCTAATGTGATTTCCGACTACCACTTTAATTTCAAAAGAGTTCAATTCCTCATAAAACTATGTTTTTCCATGACGATAAATAAGGCACAGGGGCAAACTCTCGAGCTAGCTGGAATTGACCTTAGAACAGATTGCTTTTCCCACGGTCAGCTCTATGTTGCTTTTTCAAGAGTCAAGAGTAAGGTCTGCCAAGTCCCTCATTGTGTTACAGCCAGATGGTATAACAAAGAACTTGGTTTATAAAGAAGTGCTTCAATAACCATAAAACTTATGCAGCGGCGGTGGCCATGCCTTAACTAAAATGTGGCCATGCCTTGGCCACGCGAAGCGGGCGTAGCCCGCTAGTTTATATATATTATTAATATTATCATTATTTTATTTTCATTTATTTTATTTTTCCGCTATATCTAAATCTATACTTCTATATCTATACTCTATGTATGCCTCAGGAACACGAAAATATACTTCATAACAACATCAAGAACAAGAACAACAATACCAACAAGAACAGAAATAATACCAACAACAACAAGAACAATACCAACAAAAACAACAACAACAAGAAAAACAACAACACTAATTCCAACAACAACAAGTACAACAACAGAAACAACAACAAGAACAATACCATCAAGAACAACAATAAAAACAAAAACAAGAACAATACCAACAAGAACAACAACAAGAACAATACCAACAACAACAAGAAACCAACAAGAAAAACAACAAAAACAAAATAAGAACAATACCAACAAGAACAACAACAAGAAAAACAACAACAACAACAAGAACAATACCAACAACAAGAACAATACTAACAACAACAACAATAAAAACAAAAACAACAACAATACCTACAAGAACAACAACAACAACAATACCAACAACAACAAGAACAACAACAACACTAATACCAACAACAACAAGAACAATACCAAAATAAAACAAGAAAAACAACAACACTAATACCAAAGACAACAAGTACAACAACAAAAACAACAACAAGAACAATACCAACAACAACAACAATAAAGACAACAACAAAAAAAGAACAATACCAACAACAACAACAACAATAAAAACAAAAACAACAACAATACCTACAAGAACAACAACAACAAAAACAACAATACCAACAACAACAACCATAATGAGAAGAAGAACAATATAACAGCATTCTTCATTCAAGGAGGAACTCAATTAGGACTGACTTAAACTAAGAACTTCCAAACTTAATTAACAATGAAACACAGAGCAGGAATTGTGAAACTGTTTATCTTGAGAGATATATAAACGAAAATAATTAGGAAGAGAGGGAAGAACAAAAATAATGAGAATGAAAGAGAGAGAGAGAAAGTTAAAAGAAAGAAAGGAGAATGAGAGACATAACTAAAAGCGATAGAGAGAGGAAATGAAGGATAGAAGAGAGAGAGAAAGCGAGAGAGAGAGATGAATCTAAATGACTCAACACAGGCTGGGTTAGGGCAATGTGGGTATCAATTTTTGGACATTGGGCTTGAGATAGGTACCTTTACTTTCATATTTATAACGACTACCTCACGAAGAAACAAAAAATATATAAACTTATCTCCAGGGATTTCCATCATGATAAAATCATAATTTATATTGTTATATATTTTGTATCGTAGGAAAAATCTCTCTGTACTATTGTTTCTCTCTCTCTCTTTCTCTCTCGAATACTATAGTATGCATACTCGTATCGGTCCGTCCTATCTTTATATGCATTTTGTAATTTAGAATTGCATTGTATATTGATACACTTTGCGGATAAGAAATTCTATCTCCCTCCCTCTCTTTTTCCCTACATTATTATACTTTATTATTTATAATTCCCTACTGTACCCAACTTCGACGATTTCTCTTTCTCTTTCTCTCCTTTCTCTTTCTCTTTCTCTTTCTCTTTCTCTTTCTCTTTCTCTTTCTCTTTCTCTTTCTCTTTCTCTTTCCTCTTTCTCTGTCTCTTTCTCTTTTTTTATTATAATTTCTTAGAGTAAGAAAACATACAATTTTGTGTTATACTTATTCACTCTTTCCTCTATCTCATTCCCTGTCTCGTTCTCTTTCCCTCAATCATTCAACCGCATTTTAATTCTCTCTCTCTCTTACTCAGAAATATAAATTGCTCCTCTATTTGTTAAAAAAAATCATGACAACAAATTATTATTGATTTCCCTGAGAAACATTATACAGGATTTGCCTGAAGCCAAAATTATTTACAAGAAACATCAATTTTATTTTCATTCGACAACTTTTTCTTTTTCTCTTTTTCTTTCTCTTCTCTTTCTCCTCTTTCTCTTGTTTTTTTTTTTGTGAAAGAATTTGGAAACTCAGTAGGTACTTATATTCGGGTATATACAAAGAAAGAATAAAAAAACGTACCCAATTTTTTCCGAGAATTAATTTCGAATTTGCAAAAGTAAATAATGATAATTAAGACCAACATGAGTAGCGACAGACTTGTAGTTTGGAGGTCAGTGGTTCGAGTCCCGCAGGTACGACGAAAATATAGTAAGGTGAGTGATTAAGATCCATCACTTGCTCTTTTTTTCCTACAACTACATGAAATGTGCTACTCGTGCTGTGGCGTATAATATCACTTTTGGTAACGTGCGAACTATTTTGACTTGGCGGGTCGGAGCGCTCCTTAACACATTGTGTGCTAAGGGGTATGACATACCCAATCGACCCATGATGTTAGACGTTTTTGACTGGGTGATTCTTTGTTGGACAAAAACACCTGATGTGGCCTTAATTATAAGTGCTACACATGGCATGGAATGTGTTAATTAACACAAAAAATATCTAAATAATTTGAAGATAGAAAACACTTGGCTTTTTTAATATTTTTTTCTTTTTTTATACCAAGAGTTATCTATAGTTATAAGTTTTTTTCTGATAACTTATAATATTTTATTATTAAAAAAAAATTATGAAAACAGAAATATTAATAATGACATTTTTTTTATATTTTTTGAGCTGCATTTTTTCGCGCCCTGTCGCCTTGTTCTCAACAGAATCGTGTGTTGGAGCGAGATTGGATTTGAGTTGAACCGCAGCCAAAAAGCATTACTTGACACGAACGGCAAAAGTGCACTCCTCACTAGACACAGTTCTAGCTGAAACTGATTGAGCGGAAGGAACAAAAAAAGATTGTACTGAGTCGAATAAACTGGTGTAACACCACACAACCTACCCTGTCCCTCAAAAAGAAGTCGAATTTAGCCTCTGGTATTCGCCTCAAAAAGAAGTCAAACGATAACAGTTAACGAAAAATTAATATTAATTAAATGTAAATAATAAATGTGTTTTTTTGTGTTATTATATCACAATTTTTAGTCGGTAGAGCAGAATTATAGCAAAATATGTATCTTTATTTTGATGAAAACAATCCAAGAAATAGTAAGCTTTAATATCATGCGTATAAAATGAAAAGAACAGTTTAATTTTTTAATGATTCGTTAACAACTCGCCATACTGGGAGTGATAAAAGACAGAGAGGGAGAGAGGAAGGGAAAAATGAAATGGAAGGGATTTACTGGGAGAAAGTAAGATAAAAGGGAGGGAGAAAGAAATAAAGAGAAATGTATATATTAAGAGGGAGGGAGAGAGATAGAATACAAGATGAGGTATGTACTGAGGGGGAGTAAGTTAAAGATGAAAGGCAGGGAGGGAGGGAGGAAGAGAAAGATGAAAAAGGGGGAATATACAAGTTACAAGAGAGAGAAAGTTCTCTAAAAGAAATGGAGGGAGAGAGACAGAGAATGGGACGGATATAGTGGGAGAATGTAAGATAAAAGGGAGGAAGAGAGAGAGAAAAATAGAAGGAGGTATTTTTAGAACCCTTCAGGTATTATTCAAAGAAAAGGTATTACCCTCTTCGTACCTTAAGGGCTACACAAGTGCAAACTCCTGTTGTATTTGTTAGTCGGGGGAAAAAATGTGTTCTTTGTGTTATTATATCACAATTTTTAGTCGGTAGAGCAGAATTATAGGACTTTTTCATATCTTTTAATATCCTAATATCTTATTTTTGCCTCTAATTCCGCCACTGGTCGCGCTCAAATTAAGCAGCCTCGGCCACGGTGACTTCTAGTATAGAAAATTAGTACAGAATTCGTAATTTGCATCTCCAGAGCATTGGATTTGATAAGTCACAACCCCCATCTAGGATGAATAATAAAATCTTTCAAACAGGGCCGCGTAAAATAACGGTAAATTGGACAATGGACAATTTTATTGGACACCTTGAAAATTGGGTTCCAAAATTTCAAGGTATCAAAAAAGATGATCCAAGGTGAACTCCTGTTAATTTTATTCTAAGAATAAACATTTTATTTGTTCATTAACAATATTGGATTTTTACAAAGGTTCTTTTCCTAAGCTTATGATATAAGCTTCTAAGAAACTTATTTTATTTTTTTTTTTTTAATCGTATCTCGTACTCAGTACTTACTCAGTCATAGGTAAATTCGTATGAGCCAGGTACACCTACTAACTCCTAAACAGTAAATTTAATATACCTACTAGATATATTATATCTAGTAGGTATATATCTAGTATATTAAATTTATATATAATTATATTATATATCTTAAGCCAGCGTCGATGGTGCGTTGAATGCACAAGTTCTCGTAGGATCACCGAAATTAGCAACGTCCAAGGAGGTGAAGACTTCGTGATACTGCAATTCTGACCCAACCCAGGCTGGGTGAGGTCAATGTGGGTCGCAGGTTTGTAAGTTTCCTGTGAATGGAGGGTAAAACCCCCGTGGTGTATGACCATGCATTCGAAAACGACGTCACTCTAATCAAAAAAACAAAAAAATATATGACGTCTACTTTTTTCTAGAATTTCTACATCATAGTTTTAATAGATACCTTATAGGTACTCTTAGGTAAGATCAAAAGAAGTTTCAACTCAAAGATCATTAACGTATAGACTCTGAACATCACAAATGGGAAAGCTAGAGAAAATATTGTAGCACCATTGCATTACAGTAATATCTACTAATACTGGTACCTATGATCAAAGAAAGCTTTTAGTGACCGTATTAAAGGTATTGGATATATTCTATGATAGAGAGTTTTAGTAATCTTCAATAATTTTCAGATAGCGAAAATATTTTTTTTTCTCCATTTTTTTTTTTCAAAAAAAAAAAAAAAAAAAAAAATATATGAATTTTTCGTTTGTTTGCCATTGGCTATACCGTAGTCTAGCTGGGGGAATATAAATTATAGGGAGTAGACCAGAAGTCTGGCTGGGGGACTATAAACTGGGAGTAGACCAGCATTGGCTTGGTTCTGGGAGCCCTTGTCAATTATTAGCCACCTTGTAAAGACAGTGGTAGAAGTGCATTGTCATTCCTCCACTGTCTGGCTACCATCGTTCACGATGATGCCACCCAATGATTACCTTTGGTTGTAAAGGTTTTGGCCCAGTTGCCCCCAGCCCCTGTGAGAGGACTTACAAAATACACCGCTATGATAGCTTCACCAAAATAATGTTGCCTAGGTAATGGAATTCATTTGACATTGAATATGCCAAAGTTTACCTGTAAGCTCTTATTGCTCATTATAAATTCAGTAGTCGAGTTTGAAGTTTGAACTCACAGAGCCTTTGTTACTGTTACCCCGTTCTAACTTCTTTACCCCAACTGTTCTATCTTACTATCCCTCTTTCTTTCGTTAAGCCTTTCTCTTTCTCTGGTTTTTTCTATCTCTTCTTTCCACTTTCTCTTTTCTCTTAAATTTCTTTTTTCTTCCTTTTCTTTTCTCCTTTCTTTTTCACTTTTCTCCTTTGTCTTTTTTCGTTTTCTTTCTCTTTATATTTATCTTTCTTTTTCTCTTTCTCTTTCTTTTCTCTCTTTTTCTTTCTCTTTTTCCTCAAAAGTTAGACTTAGCTTATAGAAGATGTATTGTTTATAATATCACTCTTGTACAAATAAATAAAAGTCAATTCTTTCTCTTTCTCTTTTTTTTTATCTTTCACCTTCTTTTTCTTTCTGTTTTCCACTCTCTCTATATAATTCCATTACTTACATTTCTATAACATAAGGAAAGCATATTTTTTTCTATTTCATAAAATTATGAAAATGGTTTAATCCCTCGTGTGGAAGTCATTTTTGAATGCATTCTCTTCAACTTAACCTAGAACAAATATTTACTCGACTAATATAATCTGGAGTAGTTCCATATCTAGGTATAAAAATACTGTAACTTGTGAAACATAAAATCGACCTACTGCTTTATGAAATCCAGGAAATGGTGTAATCCTCTGGAGTAGAAATCACTTGACCTAGAACAAATATTTACCAGACTAATATTTGGAGTAGGTACCTACTTTATACACATGAATGAAAATAATAATGAAACAACATGGTAATTAGAAATTAATTTAACAATTTACGTATGTTAATAGGCTTAATTTTATTATTCCTTACTAAACGTCCCTCTAACACAGTGGTCCGCAACCTTTTCTCCATCACGGCACCCTTTTTTTGACCTCTTAGCCCAGCGGCACCCCAGGAGAGAAAAAAAAGATAAAATGAGAAGGACAAAAAAAACAATAATAGAAAAACAATAATCACAGTAAGACACCCAGTATAGTATAGTTCTCTGGTTTCTGTGACAAGTGAATTGTATACTGTCGAAGTAAGATTCTGGGTTATTGTTCAAGGGGTCTTACCCTCCATTCACTTGAATCTCATAAAGGAGCTACACTCATTAACCTCACCGAGCCTTGGTCGGGTTGGGAACAGTCAGCATCACGAGGGTTCGATTCGAGTCATCAGTGGTCACCCACCAAACCCTGGCCTCGCTGGACGTTGTTTAACTTCCGTGATCTGGCGAAAACAGGTGACTTGAACGTCCCATCAACATATCAACAATGGCAAATAATAATAATAATAATAATAATATCGCCTTATTTTTACTGCCCGAGTAGGACTATTATAAAGTCCCATTATTCCAGCAGTAAGCCCAAGATATATTATTATAAAAAAATCCCAAATGGGAGGATAACTTGTCATGTCCCGGCTGGGTTTCGATCCTGAGACCTCTGGAATATCTGGATTCACAAAGTGCCGCCTTACCACTGAGCTACCGGGACAGCAAATAATATTAATAATAAGGTACTTTATTTCGTCAACTACCTGTGTAATTAGTTTGTCCCAGAAATTATTATTGGTACAGTCTAAAGTGCTCTAGAAACACTTTTAAAGTTTGCTTAGAGACAAAATGACAAGCTTGCTATTCTAAGTCTAATTTGAAAGTTTTGTGCAAGAATATATCATTGATGTGCATAATTAGGTACTTTTGTATATTATTAGTAGCAGTTGTATATGTGTCTAGATGCACAAGTTTTTCTACAGTGTGGCTCATAAGTCCTTCGGCAGATACAATTAGAGGGCTCTAGTATCAAAACCGGCTCTCTCCACTTTTTCTAATTTTACAGGATGGGCAAAAAACATTTTGAACGCTAACCCTTTAATCAATTTATTTGAATGTGGAGAAAGAACTGTTTGAAAATGAACGCATATTTTACAACAGAATTACTATGGGAGAGAGTAGGTTTTGAGATGTAATGTTTTTTTCAGTCTATGCGACTTTAAAAAGAGATTCCAGGGGTACCACAACCTCATTTTCAATTTTTTGGAGAGAGCCGATTTTGATACTAGAGCCCTCAAGTACATAGATAATTTTTCAAACTCGACTCACTAAATTTGCCAAACTGTAGGGGCTCGAAGCACCGACCTCCAGGATACGAGTCCAGCTACTGAGGTAGGTTTTTCCTCCTGAGATTTTTTTTTTTAATTTGGGTTTAACGTCGCTTTCAACTGCATGGTCCTATCACGACAAGGGTGTTTCCATTCGCAGGAAACTCACAAACCTGCTACTCACATTAAAATTACCCAGCCTGCTGGGGTGGGCCGGAATGCCAGCATCACGAAGTCTTCATCTTGTTAACTTCGGAGATCCTTCTTTGTTTTTTTTTTCGGGGATAATAAAATTATATTAATATTTTCTAATAAAATTAGGTTATCATATTTTGTGTTGATCACTTTTCTGATATCACAACTACTCAAACTCGCTTTACTAAATCTACGCTGATACCGGGACTTGAACCACCGACCTCCAGGTTACAAGTCCGCCGCATTATCGATTAAGCTACTGAGGTCGGTATTTTCTAATAAAATATTTCCTTTGAGGATTTTGGGACAGTGCCCATCACTGCTGTAAAATGTGCTAGCTGAAGGGCGAGTGAAATTCTTTATCACCCAGTATATGTCCCTCACTAACTTCTCTGGAAATGTTAAGCATCTCTCCAGGAACTTCTGTAAACGCAAACTAGCATTAAATATGCAAAGGCTGCTTGTATGCATTTCAAGCGCATTTAACTTTTTGCCTTGTACTTTAACCCTTCAATCGTATGATGACGAGTAGTCGAGTACCTATTTTTACTAAGGGCCGAATTATGAAGCAGGATTTAAAACAATTTATCAAATACATAAACATGCATAAGTAATATAAGTACATAATAAAGTCTTATGTACATATATCTGACTAAACCCTCCGCCAGATAATTACTGGTTAGTCTAGGTACTCAAATACCCAATAAAGCATTAAAGGGTTAATATATAATAATAATAATTACGTGAGGTAGGCGCAGATACCTACATATATATCACGCTGGTGAGAGGATAATATGCACGCCCAGATCCAATGTCTACCCTTCTTTCATGTCCATTAATTCTATTTGGTTTTAACGTCCCGATTTGAAATGGTTAGGCCGGGGTTTTACATCCCATTCGCTTGAAATCGTACTAGCCAGCCATATTAACCTCAACTATCCTGGGTAGGTCCGGAAACGACAGCCTCACGAGTTCGGAGGGAACAGAATTTTCTGTGTGAAAAGTCTGAAGGGTTAAGAAGACACTAACTCGGAACATCATTTGCATAGGTAGATACATACATATGTAGTACTTATTAAGAAAACAAACTTAGAACTTGGCACTCCAATATTCTCAGCTTTTAAGTAATTTATAACAAATTTTCAAATACATAAGTATACCTATTTATAATACGAATTATGTAATTATTATACTATGTACTCATAGGTATACTTTTCACTAACTAGTCAAGTGGTTAACGCGCTAGTCTGGTAATCCAGGTAGCTTTTGGAACCGTGGGTCCAAATCCCACACAGTGCATGAATTTTTCCTCATTAGTTCGAGCTTGTGACCACATAATAATTAGACTCTGGGAGTTAGCTGGTAGAAAATGCTTTGAGCATTAACCCAGTCTGGTGGTTACCTTCCACAAAAAATATTATTATTATACTGGTTCCGTGGTACATATTATGATAGAGAAAGAGGTGATTTTAGTGAGTGACAGTCTGAGAGTGTACTGTTACTAGCACAAACAAATCCCACACTGTTCACTCAAAAACTTGGGGTGTTCGTCTTTAAAAGATATCCTTCTCTTTTTTTCTTACTAACAATAGCAATAATAACACTCTTTAGTGGAAGGTAACCACCAGGCGAGGTTAATGTTCACAGCATTTTCCACCACCTAACCCTCAGAGTCTTATTGTTATATGGTCACAAACTCAAATTAATGAGGAAAAATTCATGCACTGGGTGGGATTCGAAACAACGCCAACGGATCCCTACGCTACCTGGATTACCAGACTAGTGCGTTAACCATTTGAGTACCAGTGCAACTGAGAAAGCTTTCTGCAGGTTGAAAGTAAAATCAGGAGAGGTAGGTACATCATCAATAAATATTTAAAAAAAAAGTTATCATATTTTGTGTTAATCACTTTCGTCATACACAACTATTAAAACTAGCTTTACTAAATCTACGCTGAACCTGCGACTTGAACCACCGACCTCCAGGTAACAAGTCCGCCGCCTTATCGATCAAGCTACTGTGGTCGGTTAGTAAAATAATATTAAATGATAAAATTATATGCCAGATCAGGACATGCTTTACTTTCAGGTACTTTATAGCGCATTCCAAAGTTTCCTGTAAATACTTGATCACATTACAAACTTTCTATCTTTACATTACAAACAAACTTTACAAACTTTAGAAAGATATTTTTATTTACCTATCTTTTTTTTACTTTTTACTTTCTATTAACAATAAAAATTAGAAAGTATTTTAATTTCAGCTGTCTAACTTCGATTATCTACCTATTTCTTCATTTCTTCATTTCATTCTTTTTTTTTAACCCCCCCTCTTTATTGTTTTTTTCATTGTACTGATATGTACTGTCCCGTAAATATACAATCACAATTTAAATTACAAAATTAAATTACTTTGAAGTCCTTTTGTAAATTCTACAGTATAGGTATCCACTCGTAATATTAAAACATAGATAAATACCTGCTTTCATTAGATTCTTGATAAAAGAATAACCATTTCTAAAGGCTACAAGGAAATAGAAGAGTACAGAATTTTTTAAAAAACTTTGTGTTTTTTTATCTTTACAATTGAATTAGTTTAGTTTCTTTAAAATATTAAATTTTCTTCATAAATGAGAAGAATCTTGAAAGTTTTAAATTTGATTTGAGAATAGTAGAACAACGGGACTTAGTCTTTTGTTTTTTTATGTTTATTAGTAAGAAAATATTCAGAAATTTACTAGCATTGAATAATATGTGCAAACTATTTCTTTTTTATATTGCGATACCTATTCTGCCTGTCTGGTTTGTATGTGTCTGGCTGGGGGACAATAAACAGGGAGTAGACCAGCAGTTTGGCTGGGGGACTTTAAACAGGGAGTAGACCAGCATTGACTTGGTTCTGGGGGCCCTTGTCAATTATTAGCCTCCTTGTAAAGACAGTGGTAGAATTGCTGAGTCATTCCTCCACTGTCTGGCTACTATCGTTGACCCTTTGATAATTATGATGATGATAACTATTTAGCTTCTGTAGTTCGCTAAGCTAAATTCCATACCTCGTGTTAAAAAATGAGTAGCTGCTTTAATGCTACCAGCGACCATCAGTGGCGGAATTATAGGCAAAAATAAGATATTGCGATATCAAAGATACGAAAAACTCCTATAATTCTGGACTACCCACTAAAATTGTAATATAATAAAACAAAGAAAAATATTATTATTAATATTCCGATCAACAAATACAACAGGAGTGTATACTTGTGTAGCCCTTAAGGTACGAAGAGGGTAATACCTTTTCTTTGAATAATACCTCAAGGGTTCTAAAAATACCTCCTTCTATTTTTCTCTCTCTCTTCCTCCCTTTCATCTTACCTTCTCCCAGTGCATCCGTCCCATTCTCTGTCTCTCTCCCTCCATTTCTTTTATATAACTTTCTCTCTATATATCCTTCCCATTTCATCTTTCTCTTCCTCCCTCCCTACCTGCCTTTTATCTTTAACTTACTCCCCCTCAGTACATACCTCATCTTGTGTTCTGTCTCTCTCCCTCCCTTTTAATATATACATTTCTCTTTCTTTCTCTCTCCCTCCCTTTTATCTTACTTTCTTCCAGTAAATCCCTCCCTCCCATTTCATTTCTCCCTTCCTCCCTCCCTCTCTGTCTTTTATCTTTAACTTACTCCCAGTATGGCAAGTTGTTAACGAACCATTAAAAAATTAAACTGTTCTTTTCATTTTATGCTATTAAAGCTTACTATTTCTTGGATTCTTTTCATCAAAATAAAGATACATATTTGAATTTTTATTGTTTCAAAATATGTATGGCGAGTTGTGACCGAATCAAAACATTAAACTGTTCTTTCTATTTTAAAAGCATGCTATAAAGTTTATTATTATCTGGATTGTATTAACATTCAGATTGTAAATGACCTATTAAGATTGTCCGATTAGATGTGATGTCGGTATGCCTTTAACAAAACACAGCTAGAACGTAAGACGTGTCTCCTTCATTTTAAATACAAGGAAAACCCAACTTCCATCTTCATAAAGGTTTTAATTAAAATTAAGACACACAGATTTTAAGTATTTTAACAGAGTCCCGAGAATGGTCCATATCAATTTGATCTGTTACTATTATTCTTCAACACTGTTTTAGATATAAATGGACATATCGCACACCTAGTGCAAAGACGATTTTTCAGTAAGCGATTAAATCGTTTATTATTATTATTTTTGAGAATTTTCTTTCCCAATCGATTTTTTTGAGTTACATACCTTTTGCACTAGGTGTGCGATATGTACAATACAAATAATTATTTTAACAATGAAAAAAAAATGCAAACAATATATACAATAAAAATGAAAAAGAATAGATAAATATATAGAAACATATGTTCTAATTAAAGGGCGGGGTTATTGCCTATGGTAATCTCTTCCACCCAACCCTTTTTGGATCTGTTGGTTGGAAAAAAATTATTGGACCTAGGGTCTAGGGTCCGGGGCTCCGCACAAGGGCTCAAGTATAAGTTTGTTCGTGCACTGTCAAGTGGTTAACGCGCTAGTCTGGTAATCCAGGTAGGGTAGGGATCCGTTGGTTAGAATCCCACTCAGTGCACAATTTTTTCATCATTCATTTGAGTTTGTGACCACATAATAATAAGAATCTGAGGGTTAGGAGGTAGAAAATGCTTCGAGCATTCACCTCGCCTGGTGGTTACCTTCCACTAAAGAGTGTTATTATTATTATTATAAAACAAACCACTTCTTGGACTGGACTTTTAAAATTGTCTTCTTCCTTTCGAAAGAGAAGGGACTGAAAGAAAGAAAATAGGAAAAATGTCACGTACAGTACTCTGGTGGTTTAATGTGCAGGGAAGGGGGCGGAGGGGAGAGAGAGGGGGCGGGGGTGTATTTCTTTTTTCCCACACAGATTCGTCTTAGGAATATCTGTGCAGATTTAATGAACTCTTCAAGATTTGAATGTGACGGAATTTCGCACATGAGAAAATGCGCTTCATTCTTCTCTCTTTTACTCTCTCTCTCTCTCCTTGTGTTCTTCTCTCTCTCTCCCTCCCTCTCCCTCTCTATCTCTTTCTCTCTCTCTCTCTTTCCAATGTATTATTTCCAATTCAAGTTTACTTTTAAAATCTACTCTCTCTCTCCTTCTATCCCTCTCTCCGTCTCTCCCTCTCGCCCTCTCTCTTTCTTCCTCTCCCTCCCTTTCTTTCCCAATGTATTATTTAAAATTCAGGTTTAATTTTTAAATGTCCTCTTACGGTATCCGTTTTGATATTTTTTTTTAAAATTCTTTTCTTTTATTCAAAAAAGTTTAATAAAAATTCAAGCAGGTATTTCATACTCTATTACCCCATGCTCTCTTTGTCTTTATTTCTTTCTCACCTTTCTTTAGCCTTTTACGTAGTCTGTCTCTCTCTTTCCGGATTTAATCTCTCTCTTTCTCTTTTTCTTTCTCTCACTCTCTCATTCTCTTTCTCTTTTTCTTTGTCTTTCTCTCTCTGTTCTCTCTCTCTCTCTCTCTTTTCTCTCTCTCTCTTTCTCTCTCCCTCTTTCTCTCTCTCTCTCTTTCTCTTTCGCTCTTTCTCTTTCTCTCTCTCTCTTCCGCTCTTTCTTTTTCTCGTATTTTTTCCCTTCCCTTTTTCTGTATTTCTTTCTACGGATATCTCTCTCTCTCTCTTCACTCATATATCTCTCTCTCTCTCTCTTCACTCATATGTTTCTCCTATTTTTGTTTGTCTTTTTTTCGACTCTCTCACGCCCTCTCTTGGTCTCAATTTCTCCTTTCTCCCTCTTTCTCTTCATCTCACACCACATAAGCTCTCAGTACAATTGCATTATGAATGATGTTGAAACACCAAACCAAAAGCTCTAGCAAAATCTTCAGAATTGACACACCGCAAAATTTGCACCCTGAAAATATTATAGCACTGAAAAAGACATGAGCTCAGTAGTTTGATCGATAAGGCGGCGGACTTGTAAAAATTGCAAATTTTAAAATCAAACACCTCGACTGAGTTGTGAAGAACGCCAATACAAAGAAAGAGCCATTACATTTCTCTAAAAGTTTTTTACATAGACTCTTAAAATATTTAATGATATTAGGAGAACCTTGTTGCCAAGTTTTAAAGCTCTATAGTCAATAGAACCGAACATATGAGGGTGTGAAAAACCGGGTGAATCGGTTCCTCAGCTCGTGTAAAGATACACTGCCGTGCTTGCTGGAATTCGGCCTAGCGCACTGCCGTGCGCTCAGATCAGGAAACTAAAAAGAGCTTACGAGTAATGTACAAACGATACAGTACGAAAGCTTAGTATTAAATTCTTCATTTGTTTTTATATTATTTTTCAACTACTCATTAGGTATTTTTTTGTGTCCTCAAAAAAAATGTGTTATTTTTTTTTCATTAATACGTTTGAAATAAATTGTTGTATTGTTTAAAATAATATCTCGAAAATGTATGTTCTTTAAAATTATTAATGAATTTTCCATGCTTAATCTTCTCCCATGGAGCTTTCTACAAATAAGTATACAACCTGCGCAAATAGGTACATACATAATATGTATCTTTTTTATTATTGTTTCAATTATATTATACCTTCACGTAGAAAATGTTGTTTCAATTAAGGTTTAAATACTCTTGGTCCATGAATTCATACCCGTGTACTAAGTACCTGGTATTCAACTATGGAATTTAGAACAATGAACCATTTCCCCTAATCTCTGGTGCACGTTTCAAATGGAAATAATATCACATGTTCAATTAGAGGAATTCCCATAATGTCCAAACTGGAATAATATCAAATGGAGGAATTTCCATATTATTATTATTATTATTATATACTTTATTAGATATAAAAATTCATAATATGTAACTACAAATAATTATTATAAAAATTTAAAAAATGGAAACAATACATACAATAAAAAGAAATAGAATAGAAAAAAATATATTTAAATATATGTCCTAACTAAAAGGCGGGGTTTTTGCCTATGGCAATCTCTTCAACCCAACCTTTATGTTCAAATGGAATCCTATATGTTCAAATAGGGCAATATCCAAAAAGAACTGGTGGAATTAAGTAACCTCTTAATTTAACTCGAAACATAAATTATAAGGTCTATTATTATCCTTGGATTTTAGAGATTTCCGAAATATAAAGTCAACTATCGATCCTAAAGCAGAAATTTCTCTCTCTATCTTTCTCTCTCTCTCTGTGTTTTTTCTCTCTCTCTTTCTCTTTCTCTCTCTCTATGTCTTTCTGTTTCTCTCTCTCTCCATTATTATCCCTCTCTTAAACAACAAACTATGACAAAAGGACCAGTGGATTTTCTGAAAAATTTTAGTGGACGACTCAGCATACATTGCATAAGGAAGGTCACAGTATCAAATTACGAAAATACGAATCCCTGAAAATCAAACCTGTATTGTTTGTTAATAAAAACAAAAACAACAACATTAACAACAACAACACAAAAACCAAACGTCGCGTCGGTATCAATTTACGAATCCCTGAAATACAAAACCTCCCTATAATGTTTACTACCAATAATAAAACAACAACAAGAAAACAAACAGCAACATTAACAACAAAAACCATACAAGATCAACAACATTAAATAAAAAAACAAATAATATTGTATGGCTGATAATCTCTTTCAATATCTTGTAATAGATAGACAGATACTGAATGACAAGAGAGAGAAATAGAGAAAGAGAGAGAGAGAGAAAGAGAGAAATAGACAAAGAGAGGGAGAGAGAGAGAGAGAGGTGACGAAAGAGAGAGAGGGAGGAATAAAAGGAGAGAAGATACAGAACAAAAATATAGGGAAGAGAGAAAGAGAGAGGGAGAGCAAAAAAAGAGGGAAGAGATAGAGAGAGAAAGAGATAAAGAATAAAAGAGAGAAAAGAGAGAGCGAAATATAGAGAAAAGAGAGATTAGAGGGAGAGAGAAATAAAGAGAGTGAAGCAAACATAGTGACAGTTGGTAATATGAAACTGATACCAAAAATGACGGAAAGGTCATTATTGCACAACAGATGTTATCTTGTATGAAGAGAACCAGAGAGGGGGAGAGGGGAAGGACGTAGGAGGAAGAGAGAGGGTTAAAAAGGGGTGAGAGAGAGAGAGAGAAAAGGGGTAAAAAGAGAGAGAATGAGTGATATAGCTTGGAGGGAACAAGAAAAAGAAGGATACGGAGGGCTATGATAAAAAAAAACGATAGCGTCAAGCGTCATAGATGAATAAATAAATTAAAAAGAGCTAATATGTATCAATAAATCTATTGATACATATTGGCGGAGATGAAAATTATTGATACAAATTGGTGGAGGAACTATTGATACAAATTAGTGAAGATGCTATTGATACAAATTATTAGTGAAGATGCTATTGATACAAATTGGTGGAGGAACTATTGATACAAATTAGTGAAGATGCTATTGATACAAATTGGTGGAAATGCTATTGATACAAATTGGTGGTGATGCTATTGATACAAATTGGTGGTGATGCTATTGTTACAAATTGGTGGAGATGCTATTGATACAAATTGGTGGAAATGCTATTGATACAAATTGGTGGTGATGCTATTGATACAAATTGGTGGTGATGCTATTGTTACAAATTGGTGGAGATGCTATCGATACAAATTGGTGGTGATGCTATTGTTACAAATTGGGGGAGATGCTATTGATACAAATTGGTGGAGATATTATTGATACAAATTGGTGGAGATGCTATTGATACAAATTGGTGGAGATATTATTGATACAAATTGGTGGAGATGCTATTGATGCAAATTGGTGGAGATATTATGTGGCCGAAATCCTAAATGGGAGGATAACTTTTCATGTCCCGGTTGGGTTTCAAACACGCAGCCTCTAGATTACCAGTCACTCAGTAGCTTGATCGATAAGGCGGCGGACTTTTAACCTGGAGGACGGTGGTTCAAGTCCCGGTTTCAGCGTTGATTTCGTAAAGCTAGTTTGATTAGTCGTTGTGACATCACGAAAGTGATTAACACAAATATGATACGAGTAACCTAAACTTAACTTAACATTTACCTTACTCAGTAGTCACCGTGGCAGAGTGAGTTAACGCGCTAGGCATTGCACGCACGGTGAAATGGGTTTGATTCCCAGTGAGGCAGAATTTTTTCTGCCTCGCTGGGAATCTTGAATGTCATCCACTCATACCCCGTGAGGAAAAATGAGTAGCTGCTTTAATGTAAGAAGCGACCAGTGGCGAAACCATAGGCAAAAATAAGATATTGGAATATTAAAGAAATGGAAAAGTCCTATAATTCTGCGCTACCCACTTAAATTGTGATATTATAATAACACAAAGAAACACTTTATTTATTATTAAAATTTAGCTACCTCTGGTACATTTCACACAAAAAAGTTAATTAATAACTGTCAAGATCACACACTGATGAATGCGAAAATAAAGCTGCTATTGCAATTTATTTCATGAATAGTATGAAATATTTACACTAATTTTGAGTTTCTTCTGAATTCCTTCATTAAATATGGCAGATGCTGACATGAATGAAAATGTTACACATGGAGGATTATGCATTCAAACGAAATTTTCATACAAAAACCTGTTTCACTGAAAGGAGAAGTACTTTTCAATCTTACTAAACCTTGGTAATAGTAATAATAATAATAAGTATTTTTATTTATTTTCAATACATTTGCATTCCTATTACATCTCCATGAAGTACTGTTGTACTTCTCGGGAAATGTAAGTAATTTTTCATCCCATCAGTTCTTTTTAATATTTTATTTTATTTTCATTGTTTCTTCTTTTTTTTCATTCTATTTTCGCCAATTATATTTCATTATATTTGTATTAATAAGGTATTGTTTTAATTATCGCTTCATTTTATTTTCATTGGGAATATTTCTTAAATTTAAAATCAAGGTTTACTTATTTCTAATCATGAAAATGATTAATTTATATTGAAGATTTCCTTGTTTTGAACAATACACGTTAAAAAATTAAATGGGTATCAAAATAAAAATAATGAATGGGAACAACATGAAAAAAAATCATTTTGTTAATATAATTTTACCTGTGTTGTCAAATATGGAGTAAAATAAATAAACCTCTTTTTGTAATAAATTAGATAAAAAATTATAATTAAAAATAAATAAAATTAACACTATTCCAATTCAGCGTGTTGCTAAGGTTTTAGCTGGAGTGTTGTTGTATAAAAAAGTTATCGTATGTGTGTGAATCACTTTCACTTTCGTGATACAGAACTTTTCAAACTCGCTATAAGGAGCAAGGACTCTGTATGATAAGTCTCCTGTGTAAATAAAATAATATCATTTAAAAAAACTCGCTTTACTGAATCTACGCTGAAACCGGGACTTGAACCACCGACCTCTAGGTTACAAGTCCGCCACCTTATCGATCAAGCTACTGAGTGACTGGTAATCCAGAGTGGTAATCCACAGAGGCTGTGGGTTCGAAACCCAACCGGGGCATGAAAAATTATCTTCCAATTTGGGATTTTGGCCAAATAATATTTTCTTACTGCTGGAATAATGGGACTCATTAGTCCTAATTGGGTAGTATTTAAATAAGGCGATATTATTATAATATATGTATAATATCTTTTCTAACACAGATTCGTTAGAAAACACAAAAAGATGCTATCCTCCCATTTGGCTTTTTGACCAAGTTATCCTCCAATTTGGGATTAGAGGATAACTTGGTCTTACTGTTGGAATAATGGTACTTATTAGTCCTAATCGGGTAGTATAAAGAAGGCGATATTATTATAATTATTATCAAGTTAATACTTTTATACTATAATCAAGTTAATACTCTAGAACACATAGAGTCGTTAGAAAACATAAGAAGATGTTAAAACTGTTTTGGCTCAGATTTTAAAATGGAAAAAGAGGGAGGGCCTTTTGAATATTTCAGCAAAGAGTGGGAGAAAAACAATCTTCTTTTTAATTAAAGGAATTCCTTCCCAAAATGGAAAATGATGCTGACGTTCTCTTTCATTGAGGCGAAAGTTCTTGGCTTGCGAAAGCGGTGTTATTATTTTGTACAAGTTGATGGTGATGATTTTTTAAATTAAAATTTATGGGAAATAATATTCCGAATGAAATGGGAAAAGTAAAGAAGAATAACAAGACATTCTTGAGAAGAATATAAAGACTTAAAATTCATAGGCATGTAGTTCCGAGATATTTTTCAACCATTTTTCGTTACACCAATATGAAAGAAGAAAGACAGTTATCATATTATTTGTGTTAATCACTTTCATGATATCACAACTACTTAATCTCGCTTTACTAAATCTACGCTGAAACCGGGACTTGAACCACCGACCTCCAGGTTACAAGTCCGCCACCTTAGCGATCAAGCTTCTTAGATCGCATCGTTACACCAGTATGTAAATAAGACTTTGTTTACGCTTTAAGGCCGAATTATGAAACAGAATTAGATTTTGTATATGTGGACACTATTCCTTAACTCGCTCTCTAGTGGTACTTTCAACAAATTACAGCGCACTATTTATAGCTCAAATTAAGGGATAGTGTCCACTAGTGTCATGCCAGGAGGACCCATGTTTACAAATTGCAAACACTTTGTTTTTCATATCTAGGTCGCTCCGGTGACACTAGTGTCAAATTAAAGAATAGTGTAAACTAGTGTCAAATTAAGGAATAGTGTAAACTAGTGTCAAATTAAGAGATAGTGTAAACTAGTGTCAAATTAAGGGATAGTGTAAACTAGTATCAAATTAAGGGATAGTGTAAACTAGTGTCAAATTAAGGGATAGTGTCCAGTTAGATGAAATGTAATCCTGTTTTATAATTCGGCTCTTTAGTCTTAAGAGTAAAAGAAAGCCAGCGGACACGTTGAATACAGTCAGTTCTCATTTGTTAACTGATGTAAATTTACGACCAGCGTGGTGAGGACATGGATTGGTGACCGTCCTGTTTGAGAATATATCAATGGATATTCTCCTCCCCTATCTCTTTCTATTTTTCTTTCTCTCTTTATCTCTTTCCCTTTTTTCCCTTTCTCTCCTCTCTCTCCTCTATATCTCTTCTTTTTTCAATTTTTCTTTCTCTCTCTCTTTATCTCTCTCCTCTCCTCTCTCTCTCTCTCTTTCTCTCTCTCTCTCTTTCTCTTTCTTTCCCTATTCTATCTCTGCCCTTTCTCTCTCTCTCTCTCTATTCGTTGCTCTCTCTCTCTCTCTTTTTGTTTTTGTATTCAATCCTGACTTTTTCGCAAATCGAAACTTTGCAGCTTTGCACAAATCCCACAAGATCTTCTTTTTTTATTAGATTTTCTACAACTCTTCTTCGTTTTCCCATTCTTAATATCTATCTATCTATCTACTATACTTTCTATTCAATTTCATTTTCCATTTCAGTCTTAGGTAGAATAAAGAAACATTTCTCATTGATGAAATCGGGACAGAAGTGAAATAATGGATTTTTTTTTATATATAAAGAAATAGAAATTATTTTTCTATCGTTCAATTCCTTATAGATGCTTCTATTATGACGTATCAGTAGCTCGATCGATAATGCGGCGGACTGGTAACCAGAAGGTCACTGGTTCGATTCTTAACACGTTGAGCGCCGCAGGACCCCATGGGGGCTTTTTCTATTCTATCAACTGGTACCTAAACCCACATGGGGGCTTTAAAATATAACTCCAATTTATGTACACTAAGCCCCTATGGGGGTGTTGTATCAATGCATTTCTTATGAAGGTTTTATTGCCGTGGAACAGAGCTATAACGTGATGGTCTTGGTTCTGAGCAATCTTATTAGCTGAGATAGGTGATTTTGAAAATTGACCAATTTTTGCTTAAAACAGACAAAAGTTTACTTCAAAATCATGCGGCGCTCAACGTGTTAATTAAGAATTAGGGATGTTGTTTTAGTAAGTCTTAAATAAGAGAATTACCAAAATAAAGCGCCTGTATGTACGGCTGCAAGTTTTCTAAATTTTCTCTCCAAATTTCTTCAAAATTTCAAACTCATTTTATTTAAGCTGAAACCTTATGTAACCTTTACATTATATTTTATAATGTTATCCTAGATTTTTTTTAAAGATATGCTGGTCTCGCTGTATTACTATAAACAGGGAGTAGACCAGCATTGGCTTGGTTCTAGGGGCCCTTGTTAATTATTAGCCTCCTTGTAAAGAGAGTGGTAGAAGTGCTGAGTCATTCCTCCACTGTTTGGCTACCACTGTTCATGATGATTATTTATATAATATTCACAATATTTTATAGTTGGATTTTCAAATCCAAGATATTTAATCCTGCTTCATAATTCGGCCCGAATGGCTTGAAATAACTATTAGGTACCTCCTATCAGTTACGAATCCTATCAGCATTATATCTCCATCTTTCTTCCAATTTCACGTCTTGTACAAATGTTATAAAAAAATCATTATTTTCTCACATAAAAAATAATACCAATCTTTTTTTCTTCTTCTTTTACTCTGTCTTATCCCGCTCAAGCAGGGTCGACGTTGTTCAACCTCATGGTTGAGGTTGATTGGTTTTGGCACATTTTTTACGGCTGGATGCCCTTCCTAACGCCAACGATTTTATTTGATTTAACGTCCTGGATTAGGACGGGGGTTTTACCCTCCATTCGCTGGGAATCGTACCAGGGAATAATACATAATATTATTACCTTTATCATAAAAAATAATATGTTTGCTTTATTTTACTATTCTTCTCAGGTTTGTACTTATCGGTGAAAGATAGTTTTCCAGCTCTTTTATAGGTACATTTTCAGTACTAACTTTTTACGGGGATTGACAAAGGTATTGCACTGATATATGTAAATAATTCCTTCACATTTCTATGAGTATTTTCTCTCCCCTTTTTCTCTTCCTACTTCCGTCTCTCTCCCACTCTCTCTGTAACTATTTATCTTTCATATCTTTTATTTTATCTCATGTCTTTTTCCTTTTCTTTTCTGTCTAATTTTTTTCTCTTTGTATTTTTGTTTTTTTTTTCTCCCCATTCTCTCTTTCCCCTTCTCTCACTCTCTTCTTTCTCTATCTCCCTATCTATCACTCTCTTTCTCTCTCTCCCTATACTCGTATATCTCTCTGCCCCGTGATCTTTCTCTCTTTTTCCTTCGACCTTTCCTCTCCACTGTCCCTGGTTCCCTACCTCTTACTTTCCTACCTTCTATTTCTTTTATCATTTACCTCTCTCTGCCCTTTTCTTTCTCCTCACCCATTCTTTCCCACAAAACACTTCCCCTACTTATGCACCTAAAGTTAATTCTCTCTCTCTCTCTACCCTTTTCTTTCTCCTCTCCCATTCTTACTTACAAAACACCTCCCCTACTCATCCACCTAAAGCTAATACTCTCTCTCTTCTTTTTCTCCTGTCCCACTCTTTTCCACAAAACACCTCCCTTACTTATCCATCTAAAGCTAATACTCTCTCTCCTCCTTTCTTTCCACTAATCAACTCTTTCCACAAAACACCTCCCCTACTTATCCACCTAAAACTAATACTCTCCCCTTTTCTTTCTGCTCACCCACTAATACTCTCTCCCCCCTTTCTTTCTCCTCTCCCACTCTTTTCCACAAAACACCTCCCCTACTTATCCACCTAAAACTAATACTCTCCCCCTTTTCTTTCTCCTCACCCATTAGTACTATCTCCCCCCTTTCTTTCTCCTCTCCGACCCTTTTCTACAAAACAACTCCCCTACTTTACCACCTAAAGTTAATACTCTCTCCCTTTTCTTTCTCCTCTCCCACTCTTTTCCACACAACCCCTCCTCTACTTATCCACCTAAAACTAATACTCTCCCCCTTATCTTTCACCTCACCCACTAATACTCTCTCCCCCCTTTCTTTCTCCTCTGTCACTATTACCCACAAAACACTTCCCCTGCGTCCGCACAAAAGCTCATCAGACCATCAACAGGTGCGGAAACTCGAAGTGGAAACAGCCTGGGGCTTGTTTGTAGACATTAAGTCGACCGCGACAGGATACAGGTTTAATCTGAAATTTCCAGCAGCTACAGCGCGTTGGGAGACAGAATTAAGCTCTAATATTCTGATGGAAATTTCAGTTTGTTCCCGTGTGATATTGAAATTCCACTTTCCTGTATTAGCATAGTACTTATAAGAATTATTATTATTATTGCTATTATAGGCGTTTTGTGGTTGAGGTTGGTTGGGTTAATCTTTATATTTCTGAGAAGCTTTAGCTTAGGACAAATACCTTTGTATATCTTACTAGCGGGCTGTCGCCCGCTTTGCGGTTCCCATATAAGCTTCAGGTGTTGCAGTGGGAATTTCGACTACAACTACAACACCCAAAAATCCCGTCTTATCTAGACTATAAGACAAAGCTACCTACCAAATTTCAGCTTCCTAGGACTTACCAGTTCGGAGAAACAGTTTTTTAATTTTCATAAATGAACGGGGTAAACCCATGTTTTTTTGATATAAATATAGTTAAGATACATAAATATATAATAAAGATAAATAGAAAAAGACAATAAAATTGTTTGATCTTATAAATATAGTTATATCTTATGATTATAACAAAATATTAAGTTTCCAATATCTTTCTTAATTTATCTTTTATTTCATTGATCGAACAAGAGAAGGGATGTATAGATGAATCAGAATTAGAAGCTTGATTAAATAATCTTATCATTCTATTAAGTGGTTTGTGGAAGGTATAGTTCTTTGAGCAGAAATCTAAGTCAAAAATGTCTTTGTTCCGAGTATTTCGGCCTGTATTTCGAAATCGAATATTTTCTTTTATTTCAGGCAATAATGTCAGCTCATTTAAAATTTTATATAGAAAGATTATGTCACTAGTGTCCCTTCTATTGTCTAAAGATAAAATATTATTATTTTTCATGATTTCACAATAGTCACTAGTGTCCCTTCTATTGTCTAAAGATAAAATATTATTATTTTTCATGATTTCACAACAGTGATGATCAGTCAGTCAGTGACTTTGACATTTATATATTAAGATTTTGTTATTTAATAAATTAAAAAAGAATAATTAAATTATCCGGGCAGCCAGCCTCCGCTCCGTAGCGTAATGGTTGTGACTCCTGCCTGCAGTCCAAAGATCCTTGGTTTGATTTCTGGTCGCAGTAGACTTTTCAAACAGAAAATTTTTTCGCCCCAAACACGTGAAGTTTCCATCCTAATTTGAAGTAGTTAGAACGAGGATTCACCCTCCATTTGCTGGGAATCATAACAGCGACCCAAATCAACCTCACCCAACCTGGGTAGGGCTGACCTGGGTAGGTCAGCCTCACGAGTTTGGAGGCAACAAAATTTTCTACGAAAAGTCTACCTCAACCGGGAATCGAACTCGGGATCTTTGGACTACGGGCAGTAGTCACAACCATGACGCCACGAAGACTTTTTTTTAAAAAAAAAAAGGTAAGTGTGCCCCGAAACCGCTTTCGCATTACTTCAGGGCACTTTACCTTTACATCCGTGCCATTCCGGAAACGGAAAATTTCGGTCAGAAATTTCCGCTCCGGCCGGGATTCGAACCCGCAACCTCCGGGTCAGTAACCAATGCTCTTAACCACTGAGCCACGGAGACTGTGGAAATTATTGTCGAATTTCTCTTCTCCCCCAGGAATCGTCAACCGGGGCGACTCGTTTCGGCGTCGTCGCTCACGCAGCAACAGCATATTCCAGCCCGAACCCAAGTCTTCCACCGACCTGAGCCCCCATGGGGGTTCTCCGCCCCATTCCAACCCCCCCAGCACCCCCTGCAGTCCGCCCGGGGGCGGCGAAAGCTACGCGGTGGCGATGATTGGCAACCAGGGCGTGGGTAAGACGTCGCTCATCACGCAGTTCAAGACGTCGGAGTGCATCAACGCTTACGACCGAGGAGGTGAGTTTGCGACTTTTTTTTTGTTGAGTGTGTCACAGCCTTTACAAGTTTTGCAGTGATGAAACAGCAGCTTCTCCGTAGCAAATAATTGCGACTTTATTGTTTCCTAGATGAGGTTTATCTAGCTTCTTTTGGGGGAGCGGCTCCTGTTTTTGACTTAACAGCAGCTACTATAAATTATTTAGTTATCACGATATTTGTGTTTACAATTTGTGGTCTGTTTTGTAGCTTGCCCAGTGCTCATCCCGTGGTATGACTCCCCTCCCCTATGATTTTTATTTTATTTTTTTAAAGATGATTGTTTCACAGCCTTCTTTACTTCGTACTTTCGTAGCCATGAAGCAGGAGCTATTGTAGACGCTTGTGGTCTGTTTAGTAGTTTGCTCATCTTGTAGTATGGCTTCCCTCTGACATTTGTTTTATTATTTTAAAGATGAGTGTTTTACAGCATTTTTTATTTTGTAGACATGAAACAAGAGCTACTGTAGACGCTTGTGGTCTGTGTTGTAGCCTACCCATCCCGTAGTATGCCTCCCCTCTGATCGGCGAGAAGTGACACAATACTTCTCATTTAGGTGTTGGGTCAACACGAGCGTACTGGTAGGTATCCTTTACAAACAATTGTAATCAAATTAAGAATACAAATTTTTGTGGGCACGGGGGATTGAACCCGGGACCGGGACATAGCAAGCAAGTGCTTAACCACTGAGCTAGTTTGCACCAATATAATCCTAATATTGTACTACTACAACGTGTACGTATTTCATAATTATTATTGCTAACAAAAAAAAAAGTAGAACAAAAAATACAAAAACGAACACAGTACTTCCGCATTCTAATTTTTGAAATTTATCGGAAGTAATAGCAGATTACTTAGAATTCACAACATAAATGGATAGAGGCTATCTTGTATGCCATTTTTATTTCTTAGTTAATTCGTGGGGTTTCTGATAATTAAGTTGTTATCTTGGGGGAAATTCCGGTAGAGGAATTTCTGAGCACCCTATGATATCAATTACAATGGCGCCATCATACAGGGTACTCTGCGTGGGTCTCAATTTTGTTAGTAATTAGAAAAAATGGTGAACTCATAACGTTATAAACCTGTCATAAAATTTACCATTTTGAGTAGTGGGAACACAAAGGAAGTCACAACAATTAGAAATTAATTCTTCTTATTTACATGCAATTGAAGGTAATAACGGTGGCCATATTGAGTAGATTCTTACGTGACAGGTTTGAGGCATATACTCCATTGTTACATATTCTCCATTGTTTATGACTCCAGCCATTCCTCCACATTATGATCAAAATTACCACATTCACAAGGGTTATGGTAATGGAATAGGCCTCAACTGAACCATGCATGGTATTTGTGTTGCACATTGTATAACTGAGAAAAAAACGGCGCTCATAGAAATTGCTTCTCTGAAAAAGTTCATAGAGCCCACGAATAGCTCAGTGTTAAAGGAAGGTCTGTTCGATCAACGTGCCGACAAAAATTGTATTCTTGATTTGGTAACAGTTGTTTGTAAGGGATACCTTCCGGTGCGCTCGTGTTGACCCAGCACCTAAATGGGAAGTATTGAGTCACTTCTCGCGCATTAGAGAGGGGGCATACTACGGGACGGGCAAGCTACAGCACAGACCTCAAGCGTCTACAGTAGCTCCTGTTTTATGGCTACGAAATAAAAAAGGCTGTGAAACAATCATCTTTAAAAAAAAAAAGATGCTAGTAATATTGACTACGGATACCGGCACATGTTTTGTTCTAATCTTAAACTATTTGGGTCTGAAGAGGTTACCTCCATCCAATGTAAACCCCCATTACCTACGGACCTGAAATAATACACTGGCTCTCTAAACATTAGCAGATCCTCGGTTATAAGATCTTAATACGCCAATAGTAAAATCAATTGGGGGTATAGCTCAGTGGTAGAGCATTCGACTGCAGATCGAGAGGTCCCTGGTTCAAATCCGGGTGCCCCCTGTTTTTTGTGATATCTATAAAACATTCTTGAAACAAAAAAGTCTGGCTGGGAACTATAAACAGGCAGTAGACCAGCATTGGCCTGGTTCTGGGGGCCCTTGTCAATTATTAGCCTCCTTGTAAAGACAGTGGTAGAAGTGCTGATTCATAACTCCACTGTCTGGCTACCATCGTTCACGATGTCGCCACCCTATGATGATGATAAGACATTATTTTATTACCACACACTCATCCATTGCCCAAGTCACTCTCTCATGTTGTTTCGAGGTTCTAACAGGACCTGTGGGTCCAACACCACCTTTTATATACAAACATACCTTTTTGTACGGTAGGGTCCAACACATGCTAACGGACCCTACTGAAATTTTGTGATTAAATGAGAAGAAGCTGCATTCATCAATCAGAAACAACCTAGACCCTTTACCCTCCCTAAGGGATGACCCGAATGCAATTAACTCCACTTTTGTATACCTCAAAAACCTAAAAATATACAACAAAATATAATAATATCCAAACTACTCGAATGACTCAATAGTTAAAGCGGTACCAAAAAAAAAAAAAGAAGATTATCATTAGTAAGTGAATATATTTCAAATATTTGTTGAAAAAACAACCAGATAATTCTTTCAGCATAATGTAAACTTTCTTTCAGACTTTTTTGGCTTTCACGGCAGGATCTATCCAATTGGATTCCTCAGTATCTTTTGTTTTCAATGGTGTGGTTTACTTACTAGTCCACAGACACTCTATTGACTATCGAAAATGAATAATTTTTTTGTAAAGTAGCCAAATTTTAGAATAAAAAATGAGCTCCTAGAATAAAAAAAAAATGAAAAACCATCTCCTCAGGATTCAATTATTAATCTTCTATACTTCACAGCTTGCGACCAGGTGTTGAAGGAAAAAAAAACCCCCGATGATCCCTCATGATTGGAAATTTTTTAAAACAATAGATTAAGGAATTTTTCGAAGTGTACGAAAAAAAAAGTCGGGAGTTTCTGAGGATTAAATTTTTGATCCTTTTTGATCGAAAGAGAAATTTGAAATTGATTTCGTGTCATCAACTCATTATCAAATACCCATTCAAAGGGGACCGAGGATGCTTCTTGTATCCTCGGTTACCTAACGGAAGGACGGTCCCTGGGACAAGTTTTTTATATTAAAAAACATTAATAAAATTAAACTTCTTAAAAAATTTTTTATCAATCTAGCTGGCGTCGACGTACTTTGACTATACCATATCTCGTTCTGTCACTCAAACGTCCAGCGAGGCTAGGACACGAGAGTTCAAATTTGAACTCTCGTGATGCTGGCTTAAATACTACAATGGCTATAATAAATTATTGTAAACATAAGAAAATCTTCGATTGTAATAAATCTAAATACGCCGGGAATTGTATCGGGGGTATAGCTCAGGGGTAGAGCATTCGACTGCAGATCGAGAGGTCCCCGGTTCAAATCCGGGTGCCCCCTCTTTTTATGGTATCTACAGGACATTTTTTTTGTTAATACAAACTCATCTAGGTATACCCCAATATTATCTCTTACCTTCTCACTCTTTAATCTCAAATCTGGGTGAGATAAGATTCAATGAGATTATTATTTGCGTACCTGGTCTTTGAGTCGCCAACAAATGGCCGGTTCAAGCCCCGTCACGATATATTATGACCAACGTTCTTTTTTTTTGTCCCTTGGAATCGAACCGGCTATCCTCATTTTTTTTTTTTTAAGTGGGGTTTAACGTCGCTTTCAACTGCATGGTCATATGACGACGGGGCTTTTACCCTCCATTCGCAGGAAACTCACAAACCTGCTACCCACATTAATCTCACCCAGCCTGGGTTGAGCTGGAATGATGCTGGTCACGAATACTTCATACTTGCTTGCACTCCATATGACCCGTGTTCGAATCCCGGCAGAGTCGGAATTAATTCGGCTTTTTTTTAAGTGGGGTTTTAACGTCGCTTTCAACTACCATGGTCCATATCAGACGGGTTTTACCCTCCATTCGCAGGAACTCACAAACCTGCACTACATTGACTCACCCACCCTGAGTGGGCGGGTAAAGCCAGCGTCACGAGAATTAGAATTTGAATTTGAATGTCACCCATCCAAGTCTTAACTTCGCTGGAGTCGCTTAACTTCGGTGTTCTGAAGGGAACCGGTGTATTCAACATGCCATCGACGTTGGCTGTTCTTTTTAATTTGGGTTTAACGTCGCTTTCAACTGCATCGGTCATATCACCACGGGGCTGTTACCCTCCGTTCGCAGGAAACTCACAAACCTTCTACCCACATTAACCTCACCCAGCCTGGGTTGAGCCGGAATGATGCTGGTCACGAATACTTCATACTTGCTTGCACTCCATATGACCCGTGTTCGAATCCCGGCAGGGTCGGAATTATTTCGGATTTATATTTGGATGTCGGGGTCTACCCATAGCCTCATGAGGGACAAATAGAGTAGTTGTAGAGTATGTAACGAACAGTGGCGGCATTACGAGATTGGTATTGGAAATGATGTTTGACTGGAGATAATATATTTATATGCATTAGTAGTCGTAATTTCGATGCTTACCACTCTCTCTTTACTTTTATTTTTTTATATAAATCTCTCTCTTCAGCCTCCGTGGCGTAATGGTTGTGACTACTGCCCATAGTCCAAAGTTTCCGAGTTCGACTCCCGGTTGGTGCAGAATTTTTGACGAAAATTCTGTTCCATTCAAACACGTGAAGCTAACATTTCCGGCTCTACCAAGGCTGAGTGAGGTTAATGTGGGTAGCTGGTACGATTCCCAGCGAATGGAGGGTAAACCCCCGTCAAATCAGTAGGTAAGTACATCACAATTAGAATCAATTGGTCACAATAGATCTAAATAGAGGTCGGTGTGATAATTAGTGCTTCTCTTGTGGAACTCCAACCAGTCTATAATAATAATATAACCTCTCTCTTTATTTTTTTTTAATTATTTTTTTTCAGGAGAAAGGATGGACCCCAACGGCCAGTCTGTCTCAATTGTCCTCAATGGAGAGGAGTCCGAGCTTAGATTCATCAAAAGTACCTCTTCCAAGGTGAGTTCAATGTTTTATTATTACCTACCTTATATTATAAAATGATTCGTTAAAATGACACATTTATTTATTATGTTGTTGTTGTTGTAGCCAGCTTGGCTACAGCTGGAGGGTGAGTAATGGTCTTCAGCCAACTTTATTTCAAAGTTGGCTCGTCCTGAACCACATATTTCTATGTGCGATCAAAAATCGTGAGGACTTGGACTTTTCTTTATAAGCCATTAAACCCTTAAGAAACTGCAAGCTAGCCTGGCTTGTAAGGGTTGGCTAGTCTGTTCTCTGTTTATAGTCCTCTAGCGAGACACTGGTCTTCTCCCTGTTTAAAGTCCCCCAGCCAGACATTTATTTATTATTAATAATTATCTAATAACTAGGCAAAAATTTCCTAGAAACATGAATAATAATTTAACATAAAAGTCTTAATGCCACCTTTAATGAAAATAATAATATAATTTTGTAATAAACACATAATATTATATTATCTTATCACGATTTAGAATATTTATATGTTAAACATGCATAAATTTTATAATTAACTCTGAACTTAAATATTGTTTTTTTTTTTTTTTTTTTTCAACCGTACGAGACATACCATAGCGGAACATTATTTCGTTTTCATTAAAATGAAATGTTATTGTGACAGCATAAAAGCTGAATAAATCTGTCACATACAGGATTCATAATAATAATAATAATTTGAGTACCACGTGCGTCCTAGAATTTCCTCATGAAACTTTGAAATTTCTCCATCAGGTTTCAATTATATAGATAACTAGCGGGCTGTCGCCCGCTTTGCGTTGTTTCTTTCAATTCGTTGAATTTATAATACTGTTTAGTAAAGTTTACAAAATACTTCATTAGTCCATTCAATCGACTCAGTATGGCTTATGATAGTGTTCTGTAATTTTAAACATAGTAATAGTTGATTTAACAACCAGACTTGTTATTGCTTACGCCAGAGATTGGTTAAATCTACTGAACTGTTTAGTAAGTTTAAGCAACCCATTTTGTTCACACTATTGACTCGTCTAGTAAACCTCACGAACAATATTAGTAAACTTTACTGATAGTTTCAGTAAACTTCACTGTTAGTTTCAATAAACTTCACTGATAACCTCAGTAATCTTCACTGATAACCTTAGTAAACTTCACTGAAAATCATAGTGAACTTCAGAAACGCCTGTAGTAAACTTTTACAAAAATTTCAGTAACTAAGTTATTATGAGAAAATAATTCAAAATATAATTGCAATAATTTAAAAGTATGCATGTATGCAACGCTTTTATTTAAAAATACAGATTAATTTGTTGAAAACATTTAAAATACATTAAGAGACATTTAAAATACATACAATTAAAGTTTTAAATGATGAAATACTTGCATTAAATAAATAAAAAAGAATCACCAACCACACAAATTCACACGGCTCACTTACACAAAACACTAAGTACACATCAACCACATTCACATAACAAACTAACACAGACATACACAACACATCAAACAACCAAAATCTCACACCACCTATCAACCAAATCCAGACTTACACAACACACCCAATATCTAAACTTTCACAATACCTATCAACAAAACCCTCACTTACACAACACATCAAACAACCAAAATCTCACATCAAATATCAACCAAACTCAGACTTACACAACACACCCAATAACTAAACTTTCACACCACCTATCAACCAAACCCTCACTTACACAAAACATCAAAAAACCAAAATCCCACACCACCTATCAACCAAACTCAGACTTACACAAAACACCCAATAACTAAACTTTCACAATACCTATCAACTAATTTTAAAAAGATAATGACGTAATAAATACAGTAAGAGACACAGGGCCATCAATCAACATAAAACAACTGAATCTGAAATTGATTTCGATATCTATTAATTGTTGTAGATCTTTTGTCTCTCTCGTCTCTCGACACACGTGTTTTAGCAAGAATTTTGTTCAATCTACAATTCTGTTTAGTAAATCTAATCAAAGAGTCTTGTAACCGTCATTGACTAGGGGTGATTAACAAAACTTTCGTTGGGACTACAAATGATTTTCATAACGACCGAGTTTTACAAAAAAGTTTAGTAAACTTAGCTAAACAAATCTGTCAGAAATCTGAAACCGTATGGTTCATTTAACAAACATGTTTTGTAATTTTAGATAAAATCTTGTTAAACCAACGAATACTATTTTGTGTATTTTATCATATATAAATCTGGTAAGAGTAACGATTTTTGTTTCTTAATTATCAGACATGTACTAATCAGGTGGTATTTTTAACAGAATAATTTTAGTTTGGTTAAATCTAATTTTAACCAAACTTTTTGTAAATCTTACCAATATATTGGTAATAGATCCAGCAAAACAGAACTTGGTAAGCATAACTAATGTTCTGATTGCGGTAATTAAAACGTTAGTTGGTTTTACGATCAGACGATTTACAAGAATTGATTGATTATTCTTACGAACGCCCAAGTAAAATCTCGAATGACTATTAGTGGGATTTATCAATTTCTTGTTATTTTAACGAAATTTTTGATTAAAAATCCTTTACAAAACTGTTTAGTAAAAACGAACCTAAATTTTTTTTCAGTGCATGGGAACTATGTTATCCGTTACCTTACACTCTGCCGGGCTGTCTCTTTCTTTGTATAGGCGTTCTTCACACCTCGGCCCAGGTGTTTGTTCCTTCATTCAACTTGATTCAACTTCCTATACCATTATTACTGTTATTATTACTATTTAACACTTTATTAATATGGACATATAATATACAACACAGATAACTACAAATTAATATACAAGATGGGTAAGGAGAAGTAAAAGGAGAGAAAAAAAAGAAAAAAATAAAAATAAATATGTACATAATATATTAGTCTGGCTGGGGGACTATAAACAGGGAGTAGACCATCAGTCTGGCTGGGGGACTATAAGCAAGGAGTAGACCAGCATTGGCTTGGTTCTGGGGGCCCTTGTCAATTATTAGCCTCCTTGTAAAGACAGTGGTAGGAGTGCTGAGTCATTCCTTCACTGTCTGGCTACCATCGTTCACGATGACGCCACCATAATATGATGATAATATATGTCCTAACTAAAGAACGGGGTTATTGCCTTTGGTTATTGCCATCTTTTCAACCAATCTTTCTGTCCCCCAAACAGTTCGATTTCCGCCAAGCGGGCGGTGTGCCCGACGCGTTCGTGCTAGTGTACTCTGTGATAGACAAGCCCAGCTACCACCGGGTGGAACAGGATGTGATTCGACTGCATGAGGAGGGCCACCTGCGGACGAGGCCGGCCATCATTGTGGCCAACAAGATAGATCTGGCCCGCGCCCGGGCCGTTCCGTCTCATGGTGAGTACTTGGACAGTCCTTGTCCTACTTGGACAGTCCTTGTCCTACTTGGACAGTCCTTGTCCTTGTCTAGGACCTAGAAGCTAGTTTAACTTATATATATATATTTTTTTTCAACCGACCTGAGTAGCTTGATCGATAAGGCGGCGGACTTATAACCTGGAGGAGGTCGGTGATTAAACAGTCGAACTTTTTTTTTTTTTTTACACAAACTTACGGGGTTAAGCCCATTTTTGTTACAAAAAAAAAACTAAACTTGGACAATTCTTGTCCTAGAAGCTAGTTTAACTTGTCCTTGTCCTAGAAGCTAAAAAAAAAAAAAAAAAAAAAACTAAACTTGGACAATCCTTGTCCTAGAAGCTAGGACAAGCTAGGACTTGTCCTTGCCCTAGAAGCTAAAAAAAAAAAAAAAAAAAAAAAAAAAAAACTAAACTTGGACAATCCTTGTCCTAGAAGCTAGGACAAGCTAGGACTTGTCCTTGCCCTAGAAGCAAAAAAAAAAAAAAAAAGCCCAGCTACCACCGGGTGGAACAGGATGTGATTCGACTGCATGAAGAGGGCCACCTGCGGACGAGGCCGGCCATCATTGTGGCCAACAAGATAGATCTGGCCCGCGCCCGGGCCGTTCCGTCTCATGGTGAGTAAACAATCGCACTTTGGACAGTCCTTGTCCTAGAAGCTAGAAGCTAGTTTAACTTATATTTTTTTTTTTGAACCGACCTCAGTAAATATGTACATAATATAATTATGTCCTAACTAAATTTTCATCTTTTTAACCAATCTAGAAACTAGTTTAACTTATTTTTTTTTTTCAACCGCCCTCAGTAAATATGTACATAATATATGTCCTAACTAAATTGTCATCTTTTCAACCAATCTAGAAACTAGTTAAACTTACATATATATTTTTTTTTTTTTTTAACCGACCTCAGTAGCTTCATCGATAGACAAGCGTACCGTTGTCTGCCGTGTGGACGGTCGAGGCTTAAGTGCCAGGCACATCCCGCAAGGGAAGCTCCACACGTCGAAGGGTCTTGTTTCCCGAGCTTGATCGATAAGGCGACGGACTTGTAACGGTGGCGGCGGAGGTCGGTGGTTCAAGTCCTTCTTTCAGCGTAGTTTTCGTAAAGCGAGTTTGAGTATGGTTGGGTGGAAGAGCTCACGCCAGTGAGAATCCTGCCATAAAAAAAGAAAGCCTGTAAAAAAAAAGTAGTTGTGACATCACGAAAGTGACAAACACATATATGATAACTAATAATTTAGTTTAAATTATAGGTTAGGGCAAGAGCTTTAGTGGAAGTTAACCACCAGACGAGGTTAATGCTCAAAGCATTTTCTACCACCAAACCCTCAGAGTCTTATTATTATGTGGTCACAAACTCAAATGAATGAGGGAAAATCATGCATTGGGTGGGATTCGAACCAAAAGATCCCTACGCTACCTGGATTACCAGACTAGCCCGTTAACCACTTGACTACCAGTGCACGGTGTACACGGTATATATAATGTAAATTTGACAATTGAAAATCATAAAATAAATAAAAAAATTAAAAAAATCACCACCTAACCCTCAGAGTCTTATTATTATGTGGTCACAAACTCAAATTAATAAGGAAAAAGGGCAAGGACTTCGATTGTTACAGACCTCTCTATACATAAAAGTTCAAAAAAAAGAAGGGTGGGTGGGATTCGAACCAACACTACATGGATTACCAGACTTCTAGGCTATCGAGACTATGGCATAATTAATTGAAACCTACTCAAGCATAAGCATTCAATCAGTCAACCGAAAACCCCCATTCAGGTTAATCGGAGTACTAATTCGCTTTTGCATTCGAATCTAATCAAGCCTCATCCCTTTGTCCCGAAACTTTCCCTAATTATAGTCCAGAGAAAGCCTTTTTGTCCTTCCTAAAGTTCATTTTCTTTGTTGTTTTTGTGTCCAAAAGTGAACTTTCTGGTGGAGCAGACAATGTCCAGGCTTGAATTTATACCTCCCGGGAGAGTATGGACTTGTAGAAATGGATAGGGTTGATCTTATTTGTAATAATATTAATGTATCTTTAACAACTTCTCACTTTTTTCTTTATACTGATTAACCCGTGAGTACACGCACATTTCACACGCTCGTCAAAAACGCTAGAATTTGATCAATATTGGTCCTAACCAGGGACCTGGAGTAGCTGTTGATAATATGTTTATCTACATAGATGTAACCACAGTCCCTTGAGCTATTTTCAATTTCTGTTGCCCGTGACGTGGCGAAAAGTTCAGATCGGTCTGAATGTGAGATTTTTTTTCATCACGCGTGTACAGATGTATTTTTTTTTTTTTTTAAGTTTTTTTTTTCTGTTACTAACTGTTTAGTTTAACTTTAATATAATAATTAGTTTTAATAATTTATTAAAATTATGTTTTGATTCTGCTGAACTTGTCATAACTTGTCTAATTACAAGTGCGGCTGCACACTGGACGACCCAAAAAAGGAAATTGCTGCGTCCCACCCTGTAATTGAGCTATTATTTATTTCGCAGCAAACCTACAAAAAAGGAAATATTTAAAAAGTCACCACCTTTTCAACCCTTCGCCTTTTTCGATTTTACCGACAAAAAGTTCTTTTGAATTTCGGGTTTGGTTACAACAGAAAGTTTTTTCTGACATTTTTCCTTTTTTAAGATATTTTTCCATTCAAAATATTGATAACAATCCCTTTTCAGAGTCATTATATTGTGACCACATTGAGGAATTTACAATGTAAGTTTTTTTTCAAACCCTGGAGGGATTGTGTTAGGACGGTTTTTGAAAATATGAAAGGTCGTACTGACCTTTTTCCTGACCCTTTTTCTGTTGAATGGATTGAGATTGAATTTGTAAAGTTTCACGTTAACAAAAAAGAAAGAGGGACAGAAATTGAGTGAGGAAGAAAGAGATGATGAAAGAGTGAGGTAGAAGGAGATCATGAAAGAGAGAGAGTGAAATTTAGAGAGGGAGAGAAAGAAAGATAAAGTATAATGTTTGTGAGGGAGAGAGAGACATTGAGTCAAGTGGTTAACGCGCTAGTCTGGTAATCCAGGTAGCGCAAGGATCCGTAGGTTCGAATCCCACCCAGTGCATGAATTTTTCCTCATCAACATGAGTTTGTGATCACATCATAATAAGAATCTGAAGGTTAGGTTGTACATAAAATGCTTTGAGCATTAACCTCGCCTGGTGGGTAGCTTCATATTATTTTCCAACGCCTCACCCAAAATTAATACAAGATATATTATTATATGTATATCAAATAAGCTCGAAACAGCTGTCCAGGTATGTTCTGATATTCATGTACATCTAGTACAACTTCTCACTTTTCTGTTTATACTGATTTAGAAATTTTCACTCACAAATGTGACGTAAAAAAATAAGGTAGAGCTATCAAAAACTTAAATTTATTCTAAAACTTTAGACTTGTCCGATTCCATTTTTCAAAATTGACAGTTCCAAGTTCTGATAGGCTCTAAAGGTGAAATATTATTGACCTCTTTTCACTCTTGACCTTTCTTCATGACGTCCTTGTGGTATTTTCTGACCAAGGTTGCTCTGGTCATATTCTATTCAAGACACAGCAGGTACCTACTTTATTTACGTTGAAAAACCGGCAAAGAAAATTTGTAGCATGCGAAGATTAATTTCCAGAAAACATCATCCCTAATTTTGTCTTCTTTTACATTTCATTTTTTTTTTCTTTTTTTAAAGATGAGTGTTTTTTCACAGCCTTTTTATTTCGTAGCCATGAAACAGGAGCTACTGTAGACGCTTGTGATCTGTGTTGTAGCCTGCCTACCCGTAGTATGCCTCCCCTCTGATGGACGAGAAGTGACACAATACTTCCCCCTTTTAGGTGCTGGGTCAACACGAGTGCACCGAAAGGTATCCCTTACGAACAACTGTAACCAAATTAAGAATACAATTTTTTGTCGGCACGGGAGATCGAACCCGGGACCTTCCACATGGCAAGCGAGTGCTTAAACACAGAGCTAATCGTGCGCTCTATATTACTTACGAAAAATTTCTAATATTAGAAATCGGAAGTTCGTTCGTTCCTCGGTTAGAACTTTCCGCTCCGGCCGAGATTCGAACCCACAATCTCCGGGTCAGCAACCAAAGCTCTTAACCACTGAGCCACGGAGGTGGACTAAGTTTTTTTATATTTGAAAAATAAATTGAAGACTTCGTGATGTTGGCATTCCGGCCTAACCCAGGTGAATTTAATGTGGGTAGCAGGTTTGTGAGTTTACTGCGAATGTAGGGTAATATGCAGTTGAAAGCGACGTCAAACCCCAACAAAACGGAAAAAAAAAGATCATGCTTTCTGCTCTTCACAATTTTTCAATAATAATTGAAGCAATAGTAATTTAATTAAGTCAACCAAGGGCTCGATGAGGCTTTTGTACATGTCCATTTATATCTAATAAAGTGTTGAATAATAATAATATGATTTAGCAACAAACTCATGTATTATTATTAAATAAATCTCTTTATTTAAATTGAAATAAAAAGTAAGCAAGTATCCGTTACTTGGACATCTTCATCAGTAATGAATTTGCTGACTTGTCTTCATACAACATTATGCCGTTGAGCACTGGTACAGATAGCGCTATCTGTTGCAGAAGAAAGAAAACGGGGAAAAACCTTACTTTTCTGTGCAGTACATGTTTGTTCGTCGAAAATTTGAATTACCCAGTTTTTCACATTTTTAACATTCTATGTATTTTCTTTTCATGACCTGCTAGGTTTTTTTTTATCAATTTTGACCGTATTTCTTTATTTCTTAGTAATTTTTTTTTTCTTTATTTCATAAGCTTTAATATTGTTCACAAAACAATATTAAAGCTATCATAGCCAACGTCGATGGCGCGTTGAATGCACCGGTTCTAGTAGGATCACCGAAGTTAAGCAACGTGCAGCGATGTGAATACTTCGTGATGCTGGCATTCCGGCCCAACCCAGGCTGGGTGAAATTAATGTGGGTAGCAGGATTGTGAGTTTCCTTTCAATGGAGGGTAAGACCCCCGTCATGATATGACCATGCAGTTGAAAGCGATGTTAAAACCATATTTAAAAAAGTTATCAGAGTATTTGTGTTAATCTCTTTCGTGATATCACAACTATTAAAACTCACGCAGCTTTTACCAAAATCGGGACTTGGACCACCGACCTCCAGGTTTTCAGTCCTCCACCTTATCGATCAAGCTACTGAGGTCTGTTTAAAGAACAATATTTTTCGTCCTTGCCACAGCCATCGCAAGAAAACCCCTAATAAATAGTCTGTGGCGGTAGCTCAGTGGTAAAGGCGGCACTCTGCGAATCCAAAGATTCCAGAGTTTGTGGGTTCGAAACCCAGCCCGGACATGATAAGTTATCCTCCCGTTTGGGATTTTTACCACATAATAATATGTCTTGGGCTTACTGCTGGAATAATGGGACTTTAAGAGTCCTAATCGGGCAGTATAAATAAGGCGATATTATTATTATTATTTTTTTTTTTCAGACGCCAAAAACCTGGCTGCCAGCTTCAAGGTCAAATTCATCGAGGTCTCCGTTGGGATCCATCACAATGTGGACGAACTTCTGGTCGGAATCCTCAACCAGATTCGGCTCAAGCAGGACTCCGTCACAAATGCCCCGCCCACTGCACAATGGAAGAACAACACGACTCTGGTTCGTGCGAGTCTGAAGGCACGACAAATGTTGAACTGGTTTTTCGTGAAGCCAGACTCCAAAACGAAACAGTGCGAGAATTTGCACGTCTTGTGAACGCGGCTTGGAGTACCTTGAGACTTGTAAACGCGGCCTGAACAGTGTGCACAAAAGTGTTTCTGGCTAACCGGAAGGGAATAGGATTGAGGTTTTAGCTAGTTGGAAGGCGCGACAAAATAAATGTTGAATCGGCCTTGTATAAAACCGAATTCACGACGAAACAGTCTCGTGAATGGGTCTTTGATTCTTCTATGAATTGTGAACGCTGCTTGTAATGGTGTGTGTATAAGTGTTTCTAGAACTCTAGAACATAAATTGTGATGGTTATGAGCCAGTTTGAAGGTGCAATAACTAATTAAATGTAGAATTGGGTTTTTTAACACCATTTCCATATACAGGGTGCGGCGCGGTAATGTCCCATTTTGAATCGCCCAGTGTGAAGCCGCACTTCTAATTAGACAAGTTTGAACAAAGTTAGAAAATGCACAAACTACTAATTTTTTCGATTCAATTTAGCTCAGTTGTCAAAATGATTTTATCAAAGCAACAGAAAGCTTATTGCGTGGAGAGTTATTTTTCGAAAAATATAAGTGTATAGTAGCAGTGCAGCGGAAGTTTGACATTGCACACCAAACTGTAACTCGATCTGCATGGAGGGAGTTTTCATGAAGTTCCCTAGGGTTGTTGTCACTCCAATAAAGCACATTTTGTTTATTAACACAGCCTGTGTCAACCCCCGAAAACGTTGAACGAGTTCGTGAGGCGAGATTGCGGTTACCTAGGCGCTCAGCTCGCAAGCATGCTGCTGCTCTTGGCATATCAGACCGTTCATTGCGGAGGATACTTCATAAAGAATTGCATTTTCATCCCTACAAAATGGTAGTGGTGCAGAAATTGTTCGAGCGAGACTTTATTCAACTACAAAATGCATGTGAAACCCTGATTGACTCCTTACTTCCAGATGCGATAGTTTTCTTCAGTGATGAAGCCCATTTTCACATTTGAGGCTGTGTTAATAAACAAAATATGCGTTATTGGAGACAACAACCCTACGGAACTTCATGAAAACCCCCTCCATGCAGATCGAGTTACAGTTTGGTGTGCAATGTCAAACTCCCGCTGCACTGCTACGATACACTTATTTTTCGAAAAATAACTCTCCACGCGATTAGCTTTCTGTTGCTTTGATAAAATCATTTTGACAATAGAGCTAAATTGAATCGAAAAAATTAGTAGTTTGTGCATCTTCTAACTTTGTTTGAACTTGTCTAATTAGAAGTGCGGCTTCACACTAAGCGATTCAAAATGGGACATTACCGCGCCGCACCCTGTATTTGACAAAGATAAATTATTACAATAAAAAACACACAATACTTCCGATTTTTAATGTTAGAAATTTCTCGGAAGTAATAGGAAGGTATACCCGTCTTCAAAATTAAAAACTGTGAAGAAGACGGGCTTTATTTCTTCTGTGATATAATATATGAAACTCAGAGAAAATTAAGCACCATGAGTAAAGTCATGGTACAGAATATATATATTAATTTATTATCTTCTGTTAGCACTTTGCCAGGGTCGATGGCACTTTGAATACACCAGGCCTCGTTCTGATACTGAAGTTAAGCGACGATCTACGAGGTTAGGACTTGTATTAGTGAACATTCGAATTCGAATCCTTGTGATTCGTGATGCTCGCTGTTTCCAAAGAGAGATACAATAAATATTTATTGAAGAACTGCCCAGAACCTGGGTTGCCAAACCGACACAGTGACATGATCAAACCTATAACAAAATTATAGGTATCTATGTTATAGGTAAATCAAACGTACTATAGGTATTTAAAACCAGTCTAATTCAGCATTGCTGAGGTACATGGTCTGACCCTTGAGATATACCTACTAAGAAAACTAAATTTGTACACGCTTTAGTGCGCAAACACAACGGAGGCCTGGACTCTGGGGTAGAGTATACAATATAAAATTGTAGTGTTGAAAATTGGGCTAAATGTACTAAAATATACAGATTTGATTTGCTATATTTTTATTGATTTTAAAATATTTATACAACAAAAAGCACAAAATAAATACCTAGGTAATACTGGATCAAAAAGTGAAACAACAAATTTCCATCAACTAAAATATTTTTTTTTTATGACGGACATTTTTCGCCGAAGAAATAGTACAGTTTTTGGTGGAATATTTTGAAAACCTACCAGGTATACAATTAAAATTATATAATTATTAGGTATATATTTCTCCAGTTTTGTACATAGATTTTCTATTTTTCTCTCTCTCAGACCAAATTAAAACGATGTTTCAGAAACTGTTTACTGTATAACTTTGATGTACCTTGAATGTATTCTCTACAGCCATGTTGGGGATCTGGGATCAAATTTTTATTTCAAAAGGGATCACAATGTCTTTTTCTTTATTTTTTAGCTTCTTGAATTTAAATATTTTTCTATGATTTCTGATCGGACCATCTATTTTAACACTTTTACCAAATACAATTTTGGTCATTATAGGTAAAAGACCTATTGGAATTTACAAAAATGTTTATGATAAAAAAAATTATTTTCTTTTGAAAACAAGGTGATTATTTCTTCAATATTTTTACTTAGTTCATATTTTTTACCTTGATCCAAATGATACCTATACCTAAAACCTCAATTTTGAATAATTCACAAGAATAATATCATGATATTTTATAAAATTGGGTTAAAAATATTACGTGTTATATAGTAACACCTAAATTATGATTAATAATTTATTCTTTAATCTTTATACTTCTATTGTACATTGATTTTCTACTTTTTATTATTTTTTGAACCATCCGTTCTATGTCTTTGTAAATAGTCTATTTTCTAAATTATTTATATTGGAACATATTTTAAAAGCTTTAGTGGTCAAATAGCCTTGAACCACCGTTCTTTTGTGTCGGATCTTAAAATAATTTTTTTTTTTTTAAACTCAATCTGATTACACCAGTTTTCGTATTGGTTACGGTAGTTTTCGTTTTGACACTAAAGTTAAGCAACGTCCAGCGAGGTTAAGACTTGGATTCGAATTTGGAAAGTCACCCATCCAAGTCCTAATCACGCTGGACGTTGCTTAACTTGCCGGCCCCACTCAGTCTGTCTGAGGTTAATTTGAGTAGCTGGTTTATGAGTTTCCAGCAAATGGAGTGTAAAACCCCCGTCGAGAATTAAAAATAATAATAACAATATTTACTTTCCTTTGATAGGAAAATAATGCAATTTGAGAGTAAATTTTCACACAGTTACTGAGAAAAAAATCATCCTTGTTAGCTAGTAAGTTATCCTTAAACGAGGATGGAATCGGGATTACTTTAAGAAAAGATTATTTGTCCTTGCACACTAAGACAACGATACAAGGATAATGAAGTGAGTAATATACTAATTTAAGTATCTATCATCCTTATATTTTAACATTTTTTCAAGGATGAATGTCCAGGATAATTTTTTTTCTCAGTGATGCAAATCTCAGCAGAGCAACTTTTTATACCATTGAGTGTCTACGATCACTTGACTAACATTTTTTTTTAAATTTGACCAAATTAAAGACCAAAAAAAAAGAAATACTTTTTCGTATATGGTACCTATACTATACATAGAGAGACCTCAGATTTTAGGTTAGAATTTTTTTTTTATGGAAAGTAGAGTTTAATTTCCAATATACTTCTTGTAATAGAATATTACTTTATAATCTATGACAAAATAGAATAATTATTTTCTAACTCTTTCTATTGATCTTCCAGACATATTTTAAGAACTTTCTGTAAATTCTAAAAAAAAATATATGTTAAAACACACATTGTAAAATAAAGTATTTATAAAAAATATTATAATTTTACAAGTCGGTTCGCCTAATTGTTTTATTTTAGAGGTTAAAGCGCTAGTCTGGTAATCCAGGTAGCTTAGAGATACGTTGATTCGAGTCCTACTTAGTACATGAATTTTTCCTTATTAATTTGAGTTTGTTACCACATAATAATAAGACTCTGAGGGTTAAGTGGTAGAAAATGCTTTGAGATTTAACCTGGTGGTTACCTTCCACAGAAAGTATTATTATTTTTACCTATTGTATAAAATAATAATAAATCATTATTTTGTTTTATTTTTCATATTGATTTTTTTTTACAGAGGACCCATCCCAAGCCATTTTTATTTGGCTTCTAAGATAAGTGGCTTCTAAGATATAGGTACATAATTATATATTTTGCTTTACTATCTAAAGTACCTACTCTCAGCCTAGCTGGTGGTACAAGGTACCAGATTCCTCCAAGCCTCCACTGGAGAAAGTTATTAATTTTTGCCTGCATTCACACTGATTAAAACCTCGGCCGAGGTGCGAAGAACGCCTTATACAAAGAAAGAGACAGCGCGGCACTGTCTAAAGTCTATAAGGTAACGGATTACTCTTCGTACGCAAAAAAACTATTAATAATGCAGTAATTTATGCATGGATTAAGTTTGCCAGTTAGAGAAATTTCCAGAGACCTACTTGATGGCTGATTTAGAGAACTGTAGCCTTGAGCATGCGAGTGTAATGTCCTGAGTGTTGGGGAAATCCCAGGCATTCCAGGTAATTTTTTATGCTTTTTTTTATTACATCTATATTGGTATATCCTTTGGAAGGATATATATCAGCAATAACTGATGTGTATATACCTGGTAATACAGATTGGTATAAGCTATAAGACTATAAGAGATGGACTGTTCCTAATGGATGAAATTTGTACTTATGTGATTGCCGTGAGATGACAGGTAGTCCCATTATGGCAAGAGCTTACTAAAACGAACACAATACTTACAAAAACGAACAAGATTTCTACTGTTGGAAAGTCATCGGAAGTAAAAATACAGTAAAAATTAAATGCGGCAGTCATACATTTGGTTTGCTTCCAAATTTGTGTCGAGAGCAAATTAAGTTTTTTGCCAGCGACGCTGGCGTGTTGATACCCGGTTCACTCTGTATAGGTAGCAGATATGTGAATTTCCTGCGAATTGAGGGTTACACCCTGATCGTGATATGGTCATGCAGTGAAAATGACGTTAAACCAAAAGGAAAAAAAAAAAAAAAAAAAAAACGTAGGAATAGCTCAGTGGTTAAGCACTCGCTGGCCATGCGAAAGGTCCCGGGTTCAAACCCCCGCGCCGACTAAAATTTGTATTCAAATATTGATTACAGTTGTTTGTAAGGGATACCTTCCGGTGCGCTCGAGTTGACCCAGCACCTAAATGGGAAGTACTGTGCCACTTCTCGCCCATCAGAGGGGAACCATACTACGGGTTGGGCAGGCTTCAACACAGACCATAAGCGTCTACAGTAGCTCTTGCTTCATAGCTACGAAATAAAAACGGCTGTGAAACACTCATCTTTTTTTTAATATTTTAAGAGTTGGCTAAATTTCCCATTCAAATTTTTGCATCTTTGGTGAATTCTGCACTAGATGATGGTTATAATGGACCCAAATGACTTGACCACCTCGTGGCTACCTAACTAATGAGGCGCTGATTATGTCAGCTATAGGCTCATCTTCATTAACTAATGAGCTAAATGATCTTACTGGAGAATCGGCATTAACTCTATGGTCAAGGTGAGGGCTATGTAATGAGACACAGTAGCTGTAATTGTACGTTTTGTTTTGGTTTTTGATGTTGTTCTTAATCCAAATGGATTTTTTCATATTGTTGTTTTGATGCACTTGTTACAGTTGATGTTTTACTAATGGTTATTGAAATTGCTAATGTTGATGTTATTGACACTGCTATTGCTTCTGTTATAGTTAATATTGATTTTGCTAATAAATATAACTATAAGTAGTGCTTTATTTAGACTGTCAGCGCAAGACAGGTAGTCCCATTATACTAACAGCTAATGTTCTTGATTTTGATATTTCTTTGTTATTGTTAATGAGACTGCTATTGTTGGTGTATTTATAGTTGATGCTGCTAATGTTGTCGTAATTGTTGATGTTGTTATTATTTTTGTTGATGCCACTGCTATTGTCGCTGTTATTATAGTTGATGCTGCTAATGTTGTCGTAATTGTTGATGTTGTTGTTATTTTTGTTGATGCCACTGCTATTGTCGCTGTTATTATAGTTGATGCTGTTAATGTTGTTGATGTTGCTAATTTTTTTATTGTTAATGTTGTGTTAATTACATTGTTATTGACACTGTTGTTATAGTTGATGCTGCTAATGGGGTGGGCAAAGATTATTTGTCGATGGTGGCGGGAACTGTACTTACTTTACGTGTCCATGATGGTTGTGTCATGGTGATGATCTGCACTTGGATGTTCGGGGTCCACTCATACCTCGTGAGGAAAAATGAGTAGTTACTTGTATGAGTAACGACCAGTGACGGCATTACCAGAGTATAAAGAAATTAATGTAATAGAATAATTCGAAATGTGAAGGAGGCTCTTAGTAATGCTGCACTACCCACAAAAATTGTGAAGAGGCCTTGTGCTTCACCACAAATCAGTATATCAGTATAAACAGAAAAGTGAGAAGTTGTACTAGATGTACATGAATATCAGAACATACCTGGACAGCTGTTTCGAGCTGTCCAGGTATGTTCTGATATTCTTTACACATTATTATTATCATTATTATTATACAGCATAAACAATAATAATACACATTATTATTATCATTATTATTATAAACAGCAATGAATTTATTACTAATGATCATAGACGTCTGAATTAAATGATCATAGGTACTAGCAATTAAGACTCATCCAAGTGATCAACCATCATGACCAGTGATCACAATGTCAAGGTGACTGTTATCTAACTCGACATTCGACATCTGGATTGGCTTAAGACCCGGAAGAGTTTACTTTAGTCCAGTTATTTAGGATTGGCTGCATGTCAGACTGCACCAAAGTAGGTTTTTGTGGTCTCTGAACCAGTGGTGTGACGGATTCGGCTCGCACGCGGGTTATACACATATACTCTTTAGTGGAAAGTAACTGGGGCAAATTTTTTAAAAAAAATTCTGTTCCCTCCGAAGTAAAAAACACGTGAGGCTGTCATTTCCGGCCTAACCCAGGCTGGGTGAGGTTACTGTGGGTAGCTCGTACGATTCCCATTGAATGGATACTAAAACACCAGTCCATAAGATAATTAAAAAAAAAGAATGTTAAAACCAAGTAGAATCTATGGACATGAACATGAAAGGAGCCTGATGGAAAACGCATTTTTGCGTCCATATAATCCTCTCACCACCGTGATATAGGTACCTGTGCATATCTCATGAACTCGGAATTAATTTTCATTGGGATATTAAAGCGGTACAATAAGATCTGATATAACGAGACCGGTGAGTCCATACCGCCAGCACCACCACCGGTGGCACCTAAAAAAAAAAAAAAAATAGCAAGAAAATGAGTTGCTGAAGTCAACAGATGTTTTGTGTGAGCAAAGTTAACAGATCCCTAATGGTTGAAAACAATCGACTTAATTCATTCTTAAAAGCGAATGGGAAAAAACACAAATCAATGAATGTAATATACGACATTAAGGCAGCCTCCGTGGCGTATCGAACCAACGGATCAATACGCTACCTGGATTACCAGACAAGCGCGTAGTTCCTCCTTGAAGCCAGCCTCCGTGGAAACCAGCCTCCGCGGCGTATCGGTTGTGACTACTCCCAGTATTCCAAAGATCCTGAGTTCGATCCCCGGTCGGTGCAGATTTTTCTCACAGAAAATTCTGTTTCCTCCGTACATGTGAGGCTGGCATTTCCGGCCCAAGCCAGGCTGCGTTGAGGTTAATGTGGGTAGCTGGTAGGATTCCCAGCGAATGGAGGGTAAAACCCCCGTCCTAATCTAGACCGTTAAAACAAATAGAATCGTTGGCGTTAGGAAGGGCATCCAGCTGTAAAAATGTGCCAAAACCAACCAACCTCAACCATGAGGTTGAACAACGTCGACCCTGCTTGAGCGGGATAAGACAGAGTAAAAGAAGAAGAAGATTAACCAAAGATTTGTATACACAATGTACTTACCTACGTGTGTGTATTATGTATACCTACTACTATCTATACACTTGATAATTATATCTATGCAGCCAGCCTCCGTGGCTTAACGGTTGTGAATACTACCCGTAGTCCAGAGATCCTGAGTTCGATCTCCGGTTGGGGCAGACTTTTCGAAGGAATTTCTGTTCCCTCCAAACACGTGAGGCTGGCATTTCCTTTCGAACTCAAACTATTGTAAACTTTTATTCTGGAATTTTAATGAAGACAATTTATACAATAGAACATTTTAAAACAATTTAAGGTTTGTAAGTTTCCTGCGAATGGAGGGTAACAACCCCGTGTTACACCCGATTAACCATGCAGTTGAAAGCGGTGTTAAACACAGCTTAAAAAAAAATATCTCCTTGGAGATATCACCGCAATACCCAGGCCTGACTGGTCTCGTGTTTAGCTACCAAGTTCAAAGCATGTTATTAAAGAAAACCATTATGTTGAATTCCGCGATACAAAACATCTCTTAGAATCTCAACATCTTCAACAAATCGCGGAAATCAAAATCAAATTCATTCCTCATGTAGACGAGCTAACATCGTTCGCCGGATTTCCGAACTATTTCGCGTAGCCGGAAAAAAAACCGTTTGACCGTTTAAAATTTTGACACGAAAAAAAAATTTCTAACTCAGTTTGTGATATTAATCGAAAGAATCTTTGTGATTTTGTGTTTTCAACGCGTTTCGGAGTGTTTTCAAACTTTTCGACCGGTTTTTGACATAGTTAACATAGTTTCAACGGTGGAATAACTGATTTTGTTTTGTGCGTTTTTGACATGTGAGACATTTTGACATTTTTATCTTTATTAAATTTAAAGCCAATGATTGTTGAACAGGTATAAGAACCTTCTATTTGTACTGTAAGTTTTTTCAAATGATGAAAATCTAGATCAATTTTTGCAATATAGTTTTTACATACCTAGTTTTATAAAAAATAAATTGGGATAAATACAATCCAGCATTTTTTTTTAATTCGCCTGATAAGGGTTCGAGCTAGCTTCGTTTTAAGCATGTTTTGAAATATTTCATTGCCGCAGTTCTCGATATTCTTGAAAGTTTAGTGTCAAGAATTTGTGAACTTTTCGATGCTGACCACATCATAAAATCGATAAAGTGACATTGTACGATGACCTCAAAATGAATTGAGACGTAATTTGCTGTACAAAAAAATTGTTTGGAAACCTAATTGCAAACATCATCTCTCTTATTAATTTTTATTGACTGATGACATTAAAGTTCTCACCATAGGAGTTTGAAGGTTCCTGAAGTTGACTTAGAAGAAAGTTTAACACTTGTTTTTAATGACGATTTGATAATTTGGAGGTTGTTAAGACTAGTTACTAGTCAAATTAGTAAAATGTTACCAAAGTTTTTAGCTGTTTAAAATAACTTATTAAAGTATTTATCAAAAAAAAACTTGTTCAAGTCATTAATATCTTTTTCATTACAAAATGTTTGCTGATAGATAATTGAGTTAGAATAATATAATTATAAATATTACAATTCTTACAAATCTCGCCAATTTTTTTTCGCAAATTAGATTACGAGTCAAACGCCATTGTTTGCGCAGACAGTTAAGGAAGCAAAATATTTGCGAATCGCTTTTTTTTGCACCTCTGCAAATGTCAAGCTTGCTACTTTGATTTCGAGAATTTTGTGAACTAGTTACATTTGTTTTTTGTTCGTATTAAAAAAAAAAGAAAAGAAATAGAACATGTTGTCTTTGTCGATTTTTACGAGTATTTCAAGTTGATTCGTGTTTTCTCGCCAGTTAATAATTATAGTGCTTGGTTGTTAATTTATTATTAAAAAATAAATAAAATAGATATATTTGGCCAGAGTATAATTCTGTGATTTTCATTAGGTCCCCAAGTTTGTCTCTATGTAATGCGACGGTAGTGTGCCCGGTAGACACTTTGTGATATAGTTCTTGGTAGGGTCAGTTGGAGAGTAGTTTTCGAGCGGCAGAAATGTCTAGTCGAAAATATTGACAACGAGATCATTTGGAAGATATCCGGAGATAAACCCTGAAGATACACGGAGATAAACCCCGAGATACTACAGAAAAAAACTTGAGTCATCCCATAAAGATATCTAGAGATATCTCCGAGGATAGCAGGAAATACGCAGAAGATATTCTACAAGATAGACCAAGAGATCATCCATAGTCCTTTGATGAAGTTCAGATGGGTGAGCATTAACTTTATTTTTATTATTATTATAATAATAATAATAATAATAAGCCCTCTGACACTCTGTACAGAGCACGGGCCTCCCTTTTTGGGGTTTTATTTTGTTTTTACATATACATTACATAAACAAGATATTCAAACTATTCTTACATAAAAACATAAAATACCATACCTATAATAAATTTAACAAGTGCTAACTTAATACCTTTTCCAAACTAGGTTTTTGGTAGGTATTTTTAGAATTCATGTGTGTTTCTAAAGATTTATTTCATTTAACATTTATCTAAATAGGTTTTTGTTTTTGTTTTTGTTTTTTTTTTTTTTTTTTTTTTTTTTTTCAAATTCTTTTGTTTCTTTTAATTTATCTTCATATATCTACAATTCTACATAGTTATAACTTAACTTTACATTTTTTTTTTTTTTTTTATTATTATTATTATTATTATTATTATTATTATTATTATTCATTTATCTTTTCTTCTACCGCTTTTTTCCATTCTAACCGATCTAATGCTAGATTTTGCCAATTTGATCCCATAACTTTCCTAACCTCTTCACACCATCTCATCCTTTGTCTTCCTCTATTTCTCCTTCCTGTTGGTTTCCAGAGTGTGACCACTCTAGTCCATCTCTTCTTTTCCATTCTCATTATGTGACCTGCCCATTTTATTTTCATTTTTTTTGTTATTTTTTTCAATATTTTCAACTGGTGCTAATCTTTGAATGGTTGTATTTCTCACTCGGTCAGATTTCTTTATTCCTAACATGCTTCTCATCATCGTAGTTTGGGTAGATCTAAGTTTCATCAGTTGGCATTTCTTTAGAGACCAGGTTTGACTGCCATAGTATAAACATGGGAATATACAACTTCCTAGTATTTTTATTTTTGCTTTTATTGATATTTTTGATTTGAATATACCTTTTAGGGCCCAATATTTTTTCCAGGCCAGACTTCTTCTTCTATCTAACTCTTGGTCCATTCTGTTATCCAGTGATATTAACTGTCCAAGATAAATATATTCTTGAACTTGATTAATTATTTTTTCATTTACTTCTATATGACCAATATTTTTTGTACTTAAATTTTTTGTTTTTTCAGTATTAATCTGTAGTCCAAATTTGTTGCTTTCTATTATTATAATTATTATTATTATAATTATTTAATTCGCTTTGAACTACATGGTCATATTTATATTATCACTACAGGGAGTACAGGGGTTTCACCCTCCATTTGCTGGAAACTCCCAAACCTGCTTCTCAAACTAACCTCACCCAGCCTGAGTGGGGCAGGGAATAGCCAGCATCAGCAAGGTTCGGTCACTTATACACCTATTGAATGGTCATCTATACAAGTTTAGTGCTAACCTCGCTGGACGTTGCTGTTGAATCATCTAATAGGTGCACTGGTATAGTCAAGTGGGGATCCATTGGTTTGAATCTCACCCATTTTTCCTCATTAATTTGAGTTTGTGACCAGATACTATTAAGAAGACTCTGAGGATTATATGGTAGAAAAGTTTTGAGCATTAACCTCGCCTGGTGGTTACCTTCCACTAAAGAGTGTTATTATTATTATTAATTATTGATTTTATTAGATATAATGACGGTTTTATGATAGATTAATCCAGAAAGTTATTGTTTGCAGTCGAAAACGACGTTAAACCCAATTTTTTTAAAAGGTAATTGTGCCCCGGAACCTCTTTCGCATTACTTCAGGGTACTTTACCTTTACATCCATGCCACTCCGAAAACGGAAAAACTCTTTCAGAATTTCCCGCTCCGGCCGGAATTCGAAATCGCAACCTCTGGGTCAGCAACCAATGCTCTTAACCACTGAGCCACGGAGGTCGGCATAATATTGTGCAGTTGTATTAATTGTGTGAAATCAACACTGAAGCATCAATAATAACTCACAAAGAAAAACAGAACCATCACCCAGGTAACACGTCACGTCTTGGGACAAAAACCGCAACTCATCTTGAACCAATATTTCACACAGTGGGAGTCTGTTTATTTGAGTCGCAATTCTTGGTGTGATTGTACCTACCTAATTACCTATTGGAGGATTAGATTTTTTTTAATTACTAGTTGAATGCTGGTTATAATAATAAAAATAAATAATTTAACACCTAGGCCAAGGTGGGAAAAAACGCCTATACAAAGAAAGTGACATACTCTTTAGTGGAAGGTAACCACCCGGCGAGGTTAATGCTGAAAGCATTTTCTACCACCTAACCATAAACCATAAAAAACAACAGAAAATATAAACGCTAACAAGAATAATATATATCTCCTTGTTTATGGTGCCCGAACAGGACTAATGAAAGGAATGAGTCCCATTATTCCAACAGTTCTTCTAATAGGTTATAACGGGCCGAGAGGTCCCAAAACCTCCACTATATTCCAGCAGTAAGCTCAATTTTTTATTGTTATGTGGTCAAAATCTCAAATTGTAGGTCTTTTTTGTAGATAATCTTATTTTATAATTCGGCCCTTGGAAGTTTAATGCAAGATTTTCAAACCACCCTGTAAACTATAAACAGAAAATTCTTGTACCCTATTTAATGTCTGATTAGTGGAAGAAATCATGTTTTCTATCATGTTCTGATCAGAGGCAGATTTTATCTTGATTCCATCATGTTTTATCTTGTTCTCATCATCAGCAGATTCATACATAGTCTAAATGATTAGGTATGTTTGTAGATTCATAAGCGAGGAATGATTTTTAGATTTCCTCCTTTGTTAATTTTTCAGTAAAAGAGGAATATCTCGTCGTTAGCCTTAAACGTAGCTCTCAAGCGGAAAATATTGCACTAAAAATCATAATATTTAACTTATTGCACATAAGCCTGTATTTTAAAGAATATTTACGTAAAAAACACGTTCCTAATAAGACTATTTTCTTCAGGTTAGTGAGGCATTTTCAATCGCTGTACTATTTATTTTGATCAACCAGGTTAGGTCACTTGAGGTTCGAATCCAAATGATAGCAAAAATTAACATAAAATATAAATAAGTGTATCCCTTTTGAGAATTGACCATGTAGTTGAAAGCAACGTTCAACCCAAACAAAAAAAAATCATGATCTTAAAACTTATTGCATTTATATTTATTTGTAGGTATTTTTTTTTTTTTTTTTTTTTTTTTTTTTTTTTTTAGTAATAATCAACTGTTGCAAAAAAAAGAAGAAAAAAAAAATCAAGAATTATAACGCGAGAAAAAGGAGGTTTGAGATTTAACATTTTTGTCCTCTTTTGACCCTTTTTTTTTAAAAAAAAAAAAGAATCACCACCTTCCAAATTAATGATTGTATTTCTTACTAATTACATTTAATCATTTGGAACATTACCACATGTCAGTGGTGTGCACCAAGTATACAACCTGCAATAGATGTGTATTAAACAATAAACTAAAAGACATTTTTTTACTCGATTGATTGTGAGCGGTTACCAGTAGCGGCTTCGGTCGTGATGGACGTTCTTTTAATCATTCAAATTTATCGTTTCCAGATGATCTGACAACACTGAATCATACAACGCTCTCTGGCGGCGACGATTATGACTACGACTACGAAGAAGCTAGCCAGATGTACATTTGGACCGAGCTGATGCCCACCCTGATCATTTACACGATCACAATGATTCTGGGCATCGTGGGAAATGTCCTTATTGTCCTCACAACGTGGTTGTACACAAGGATGAAGTCTCCGACCAACCTTTTTCTGTCCAGTTTGGCAGTGACGGATTTGCTTCTGATAGTCCTGTGTATTCCTGTGAAGGTAGGTCTGATCAAGTGATCATACATATACATTGTTACTATTGTCATGATTCTGTGCATCGTGGGAAATGTCCTTATTGTCCTCACAACGTGGTTGTACACAAGGATGAAGTCTTCGACCAATCTTTTTCTGTCCCGCTTGGCAGTGACGGATTTGCTGCTGATTAAATAAATAAATAAAGTTTTCATTGTAAATAATTGTTATACAAAATTACCAAGTCAAAATAAGATTGTCCTGTGTATTCCTGTGAAGTTAAGTCTGATGAAGTGATCATACATATTTATACATTGTTACTATCGTCATGATTCGTACCATTGTTGAAAATGTCTTCAATGTCCACACAATGTGCTTGTATGCAAGGATCTTACCTGGTTGCAGGGTTTTCAGTGAAACACTTGCAATTAACACTGCGACATAATTAGACCTATTGTGACTGTATACAAGGATGAAGATTCAAGAAGTCTCCAGGAAATGCTCAAGTCGTTTAATGACCAACTTAAATAATTACATTACAAAAAAAAAAAGATAAGAACACCACGCATGCGAACTATTGACTCCAACTTGAGAGACGGTGTGCTTATAGCATTGTTCTAATCATTTTTCTTTATAATTTGGCCCTAAAGACTACCTTTTCCAACAATTGTTTAAATACCATTTCTATTTAGTCAAATTATCAAAATATGTAAGTAAGCGTATCTACGCCTGGATATAATATGCAGCTACCACATTTAGAAAGAAGAAATTATTCACCACCCAATAAAAATATTAGATTTACCCTGACGAAAAAAAAAAATTGTCCGTGATAGCAAAATTTGATACAGTGTCAGTAAAACTAGGAAGTCTATCATAATCCAATAAAATTTTGGAAGACCCTAATTGACACTAAAGTAAAATTAGAGGAAAAAAAGAAAAATATCAGAACATTTCAGTTGACAGAAAGATGTCATCACTTCATTTAAAAACACAAGTGTGATATGACCATGCAGTTGAAAGCGACGTTAAAAAAAAAAAAAAAAAAAAAAAAAAAACTACACACACACAAGTATCCTCCTTTGTCAGCTTGTCAAACAAAGTCCAAAATACGTTGTCGAAATTTTACATGACCACTCTTTTCTAAAATAATTTTCTCCATATTCTCATGCGTAGGTATTGTTTTTGACAATGTGATTAATACGTTGAATCACGATGATACCATTTTCTTAGTAATTTTTACCATGCTTTTATTTTCTCTTTTATATTCGCATTCTTATATAGAATGATGTCTGTAGGAATATCATTATCACTGTTATTTGTTTTACCGTTGTTTTCTATTATTATCTTCATCATCATCATCATAAATTATTATTATTATAATTATATTTACATTTTTACAAACATTTATTAATTGTTTTTAGCTGATATTTATACTCTGAACATTTCTGAAGACAGTGAGTGAGAAATCCACTACATTTTTTACGATGTTGGCACGGTGGTCGGAACATTTCAATATTTCATATTACAAAGAGGAAATAAAAACCGTCGATTGAGTTTATTACCTCCATCATCTGTCTGTGCTTTTAGCGAATTGTTTCTGTTTTTTGTGCTATTGGCTGTGGTTCTTTCTGATTTTTTTCTCCAGTCATTAATGTTTTTATTAATAAAAATACCTAACACCTGCTATTTTTATGTGCAACACGTGGAATTGTTTCAAAATAAACAATCCATAAATGCATCCCGTATGATACAAGACCACCCACGGCTTTTATTTTTATTTTATTTCTGAAAAGAATACTGCCGATTTTTTTTACAATGCTATCTACTGTTTTGACTGGCTGATTGACTGAATACTATGTAGAAGTCACAAGAGTGAGTGACTGACAGATCGACTGAATTCTATGCAAGAGCGTATGCAGAACACGTATTTTCATTGAAAAACAGTTGATTAATTTACCATCGATGTATAATTGATAACTACATTTATGTCATTGATGTACATTTATGCAGGTACTAGATGGTGAAATATTTGCTCCTTTGTCATTCAAGTTTATTTATGTCAATTGTTTGTATGTTAGCCTCAAGGAGTGAAATACTATTTTAGATACAAGAAGTGAAATGAATATCATGTATGCAGGTATTGCAGGTATCTAGTAACATTGAATTCCGAGTTAATTTATTGTATTGCTAGCATGCTTTCTCCTCATTCTGTAGACTTAACATGCGGTTTTCACTGAAAATTTTCACAATCAGGATCAAACGTTAATTGAAAATATTCTTTGGTTGATGCTTATATGTATTATTATCCTCTTTTGTACACAAATTTTGGAATAATGTCCTACTACATTGTTCGAGATAAATCCGTGGATAGTATCCCTTCCAAAGTAAGATTTTTTTTCTAAGAAATCAGTAATTTAGATGCATACCTATATTTTTTTCTACAAAGGCCTTTAACCTATATTTTATTTTCTTTTTCGACGTATGTGGCTACAAAGCATTCTATAAGGTTTGGGTGGAAGAGATTGCCAGAGGCAATAACCCCGCTCTCTGGTTAGGACATAATTATGTATATATTTTATCTATGTTATTCATCTTTTTTTCTTGTTTATATTGTTCATATTTTTTTTTTTGCATTACTTGATAGTACCATAATTATGTCCTTTTAATTTCAATAATAATAATATTCATGTATTCTGGGTCAAAAGCTGCTAGAATTTGGTCGGTATTCAAGTTAGAACGAATGGAAGAAACACCCTTTGTTGTGATACAGAGTACACTGGTACAGGAAACGTTTGTGAAAATATTCTTCTTTCGTTTTCCCAGGTTGCCAAACTGTTCTCCTACAGCTGGAGTATGGGTGCTTTCCTATGTAAGACAGTCCACTATATGCAGAGTTTCACCGCTATCTGCTCCGTACTGACGCTGACAGTTATGAGTATGGAGAGGTAAGAGGCCTATTTTTCTTTTGGATTAAAAAAAAAAATTCCAGGTTCGATAGTTCCAAATATTTCCATTTAATTCCAAGGTCAACTTCACCACATTCGTAAAAGAAAAATGCGTTTTGGTACTTTAAAGATAAACAATGGACTCAACCTATAAAGAACTGGAAACAAGAATTTTTTACTTCCATTTTGGTTAACTTTGGAAGAGGAAATTTTTCCTCTTCCAAAAGAAAAATGACTTGCTTCCAGTTTGGTTCATTTTATTCTCGTTTGGTTAACTTTGGTTAGAAAGAAAAATACGGCTAAGACTCTTAAAAATCCGGGTATTCTATCGCCGCGCCGCAAAGGTTCTTCCAAAAGGACTTTTCTTGTGGTCAATAAAAAAAATCTTATTGCACATCTACAAACCATATTTTGCTCAAAAAACTCAAAGAAATTTATGATCTTGACATACCTTATGATTATGGAGCAATCTTTCAGTTACCCATTGAGTGAGTTCGTTTTGCAATTATACATTTGAAATTATGGGTATTCCATTGGGTACCTGTGGCTAGATTTTTTTTTTTCCTTCTGGAATTATTTGTTGATTGTTCTTTTGTCAGGTATTATGCCATTAAATACCCCATGAAGGCGAAGTACATCTGTACGATCAGCCAAACCAAGAAAACTATCGCCGCCATTTGGATAGTTTCCGCTATTTTGGCGGCTCCAATTCTTCTAGTCCAAGTGAGTATTTTTTTTTTTTTTTTCAATGTCTCTTTCAACTGCATACTTAATCATATCACGACTGGGTCGTTACCCTCCATTCGGAAGTAGCTTACAAACCTACTAAAAACATTAACCTCACCCAGCTTGGGTTGGGCCGAAATGCCAGCATCACAATGTCTTCTACTCGCTGGACGTTGATTAACTTCGATGATCTTACGAGAACTGGTGCATTTAACGCGCCATCGACGCTGGCTAGTCGAAGTAGTGAGTACTTATCTTTTTAATAATTTCTGAATCCAGTTTTTCTAACCAGGTAGTTAAAAAATCACTAAAAAATTAATCGTGTTTTAAGTATGCATTTTTATGGACCTGGGTTGTGGGTATTTATACAGTTTTATACGTATAGCTGATGCGATTTCAAACAATATTTTTGTAAAAAAAATCCCGTCCTTAGAATTCAAACACAATTTCAAGGTGAAATTCTTAGTCAAAATGGAGATCACAAGTTTGTACTTGAGAGTTGCCTCATTTAGAACAGTACGCAGAATCTATACTCACAGAGGTGTAACAAAAAAGTCTGTCAATTCCTCCCTATAACAGGGAATAGACCAGCATTGGCTTGGTTCTGGGGGCCCTTGTCAATTATTAGCCTCCTTGTAAAGACAGAGGTAGAGCTGCTGATTCATTCCTCCACTGTCTGGCTACTATCGTTCACGATCACGCCACCCTATGATGATATATTGAATTCCTCCCTTCATTTCCAGATCCTAATGCCAGTGGGTGTCAAAGTTCAGGCTTTCTGGTGCGTCCGCAATTTGGACAACGTGCCGCTCTGGAGAATCTACGAGGTGTATATGCTGCTTGTCATTCTGGTGGTACCTACCACTATTATGATAGTCACCTACTCTACTATAGCTCTGGAGATCCATAAGGTACAGAACCCATACTATAAACCAAAAACAGGTGCTTCTATGATCAACTGACAGCCTGACGCCTGAAGAATACCATACTAATAAGAAGAAGTTGTTTCCCACTGACATTCTAAGGAGGATTTTATGATAGGTTGAGTTTGTCAATAAAGCTTTTAGCCTATACAGACTCTAATCAATCTGGTTTTAAGTTTAACTACTGAGGGAATTGTCAAAAAAAATTACTTTGAAAGAACAATAATTATCAATATGTTTGTATTTTGAAAATAAGAAATTTACTCACTGATAAAGAAAATGGGGGCCATTACATGAACGTTCAAAACATACTACGGGATAGGCAAGCTACAACACAAACCACAATAGCTCCTGTTTCATTGGTACGAAATAAAAAGGCTGTGAAACACTCATCTTTTTTTTAAGTAACATTGGAGAAAGCAGGAGCCTAGACATCAGATCTGCGAGTCCATTTTATCATTACACCACCATTAAATAGGCACCTGTACCTATTTATGGACATTTAATTGTTGTTATTATTATACAACTTCCAAACGTATCATAAGACAAGGCAGCTTTTCAGGAGAGTTGGCAAAATGTAGCCCGAAAGACAGGACACATGAGAGCGGGTATTTTTCTAACACAAAGATTGTGTCTAGCAATCTAGAGAGGTAACGCAGCAAGTATTCTCTCTGGATCGCCAAAATCAAAAACTTTGTGTGACATCACCTGAACGTAATGTGAACAAAACAAAATGAAGAACACAGGGGAAGAAGGATGAAGGTCCAAAATTTCGAAATTTGAGTTAGATACGGATTAGAGGTCTTTGATACTGTAAAAATACGTAGACATGTTAAAAATATGGAATAAGGTTGAGGGTGGGTAGATATTTACGTTTTTAAAACATGAGATCAGGGGAAGAAAGATGAGAGTCACATCATTTGTAGGGTAGAAAGATGAGAGTCCATAATCTTGAAAGATGACAGTCCAAAAGGTCTAAAAACTTAAAATTGAATTATCTTGAAATCTAAAAAATGGACATTAATCTTTTTTTCCCTGGCCTCTTCAAATATATAACAGTAAAATAATATATTCCATTAAATTTTTGTCTGTCCTCTGTCCGTTCAATTGTCCATCTGTTACTCTGCTAGTTAACTGTTTCTATCTCCTTGATTAGGTGATGAACAACTCCATGTTTACCGTGTACAACTCCACCAAGACCAAGGACCCTCAGTTGGAGTGTCTTCAGAAGTCAACCAGTCACAAAACTGACCACCACCAAAATGTGCGACAGGTAAGTGATAGTCTGGCTGGGGGACGTTAGACAGGGAGAAGACCAGTGTCTCGCTAGACTCTAGAGGACTGTAAACAGAGAACACACTAGCCAACCCTTACAAACCAGGCTAGCTTACAGTTTCTTATGGGTTTAATGGCTTATAAAGAAAAGTCCAAGTCCATTTGATCCATTGTGTCAATTGACATGATCCATTTTGTCAATTGACATGATCCGTTTTGTCAATCGACATGATCTATTTTGTCAATTGACATGATCCATTTTGTCAATTAATACGATCCAATGTATCAATTGACATGATCCATTTTGTCAGTTGACATGATCCATTTTGTCATTTTACATGATCCATTTTGTCAATGGACAGGATCCATCTTATTTCTGTCCCGCCCTCAATGATCCGTTTTGTTTTCCTCAGATCATCAAGATGTTGGTCGTGATAGTGGTGGTGTTTGTCATCTGCTGGGCACCCATGCTGATTGACAATGTTTTGACTGCCTGGAACTATCTGCCGTACGAGCGGACAGGCGACTACGTTTACTTCAAGTACATGGGGGTCGCTTTCCATCTGCTAGCGTACTTGAACAGGTAATAATGAAATGTAATGTTGCCGACCTCCGTGGCTCAGTGGTTAAGAGCATTGCTTGCTGACCCGGAAGTTGCGGGTTCGGAGCGGAAAATTCTAACCGAGTTTTCCGTCTCCGGAATGGCATGGGTGTAAAGGTAAAGTGTCTTGAAGTAATGCGAAAGTAATGCGGTTCCGGGGCACACAAACTTAAAAAAAAAAAAAAAAAAAAAAAAATGTAATGCCACAATGTCATGTTTATTAACGGCATGAAACCATTTTCAATTTATTATTGCAGAAATACACAATAACAATGGTAATATCCATGCAATATGAGCGGAAGGCCCCAAATAGTTCTGTATTAAAGTTTTTGAAAAATTGTCATATTTGTGTAAGAGTAGTTGCGATATCTCACAACTACTCGAACTCGCTTTTACCAAATCTACGCTGACACAGGGACTTGTACCACCGACCTCCAGGTTACAAGTGAGCGTACTTATAGGTCAGTGGTTCAGCACTCGCTTGCCATACGGAAGGTCCCGGGTTCGAACCCTCGCGCCGACAAAAATGTATATTCAAAATTTGGTTACAGTTGTTTTGTAAGGGATACCTTCCGGTGCGCTCGAGTTGACCCAGCACCTAAATGGGAAGTATTGTGTCACTTCTCGCCTATCAGAGGGGAGGCATACGGGATGGGCAAGCTACAACACAGACCACAAGCGTCTACAGTAGCGGGTCCATTTCGCCAGCACCACCACCTTTAAAATGTAATTTTTTTTTTACATGGCTAATTTGTGCTTATTTTGTGCTTCTTTGTGCTTCAAACCCCGAATTTTGTGCTTCAACGATGAGGGCGCTACGCCCATTTCAATTTGGTGGTGCTGGGGAAACGGTAGAACCACCACTTTCGAAACGTAATGTTTTTTTTACATGGCTAATTTGTGCTTATTTTGTGCTTCTTTGTGCTTCAAACCCCGAATTTTGTGCTTCAACGATAAGGGCGCTACGCCCATTTCAATTTGGTGGTGCTGGGGAAACGGTAGAACCACCACTTTCGAAACGTAATGTTTTTTTTACATGGCTAATTTGTGCTTATTTTGTGCTTCTTTGTGCTTCAAACCCCGAATTTTGTGCTTCAACGATAAGGGCGCTATTGCGATTTTTCGGAGACCCCCCTCCCCCACACCCATTTCCCCAGCACCACCACTTTTGATTCGTAATACTTTTTTGATGTCAAATTAATCCTTGAATTTTGTGCTAATTTGTGCTTCAAACCCCGAATTTTGTGCTTCAACGATAAGGGCGCTACGCCCATTCCACTTCGGGGGCCCCTGGGGAACCACCAGAACTACCACTTTCGAAACGTAATGTTTTTTTTACATGGCTAATTTGTGCTTATTTTGTGCTTCTTTGTGCTTCAAACCCCGAATTTTGTGCTTCAACGATAAGGGCGCTACGCCCATTTCAATTTGGTGGTGCTGGGGAAACGGTAGAACCACCACTTTCGAAACGTAATGTTTTTTTTACATGGCTAATTTGTGCTTATTTTGTGCTTCTTTGTGCTTCAAACCCCGAATTTTGTGCTTCAACGATAAGGGCGCTATTGCTATTTTTCGGAGACCCCCCTCCCCCACACCCATTTCCCCAGCACCACCACTTTTGATTCGTAATACTTTTTTGATGTCAAATTAATCCTTGTATTTTGTGCTAATTTGTGCTTCAAACCCTGAATTTTGTGCTCAATTACTTAAGCTACTATAGCCAATACAAATTGCCGTATATTTCCCATACGCATGGAGACAGACAAGTAAGGAGAGGAAGAACTGAGTAAAAATCACATCGCTGTTATCTCCAATGTTCTACCTTGCAATAGATGACTCATTGTCTCGGAGATAGTTTCAGTGTTGCCGTACCAGGAATATTTTAAAATTTCTCCCTTTACAATTATATTATTAAAGGGATTTCTCAGATATACAGCTAAGAATGAGTTCGATCCAAACTTATTGTCATAGTTATTTATGGTGCATAAAAATACCCATGTATTGTGTATAGGTAATTTCATGAGAAGCTTACTGAATGATATATTATTTTATTGAGCCAAGCTTAGTATCCAGTTAAACGCTTAGGCGGTGAACTAGTCACATCGGGACGGAGGTTTTACCCTCCATTCGCTTGAAACTCATTAAGTAGCTATTCATATGAACATTACACAGTCTGAGTGGGCCAGGGAATAGCCGGACTGGTCTCTCATCTGAGTCCTAACCTCACTGGGCGTTGCCTAACATCAGTGAGCCATGACCGAATGGTATTTTCAACATGCCATCGATTCTGACATAACAATATTTGTTTATTTTGGTTTTAACATCGCTTTCCAACTGCATAGTCATATCACCCTCTATTTTCTCGAAACTCACAAACGCGCTACTCACATTAACCTCACCCAACTTGAGTGGGGCCGGGAATAGCCAGCATCATGATCGTTTGAAGAGGAATGGTCATCAATCCAACTCCTGGCCTCGCTAGATATTGCTTAACTTTAATAAGTGACCGACCTCTGTAGCTTGATCGATAAAGCGGCGGACTTGTAACCTGGAGGTCGGTGGTTCAAGTCCCGGTTTCAGCGCGGATTTAGTAAAGCGAGTTTGAATATCTGTTATATCACGAAAGTGATTAACACAAATGTGAGAACTCAACCTTTATAACTGGAAAAGTACTGGTGATTTGAACGTGCCATCGCATCGACGTGACATTATTTTAGTCAAAATATATTGAGATTAAGTTGATTTTAGTTAAGTTTCGATAGGTTCATTTATTTAAGTGTATTTTCATACAACAAACATTTTCTCCCGACACCTGGTGCCTACCAGGCTCGAGGCATTTCCACGCTGGACTGCTAATGACAGTCGTTGGCTTAAGAATGGCTACCAGGGCCGGGCCCTGGTATCATCACATGTGCGTTGTAACGTATCTGAAATCACGTCTACCAAAGACTTAAACTGCCGAGAAAATGGTTCTAGTGTTTCGACAGCCAAGCCATAGAAACAGTACTGTGGTGTTAGAGCTTTGTACTTTTTACAAAATTAATTTATGTCAATATGATAGACTTGTTGAATACTTCAGTTACCGTTCTGTCACGACTGTTAAGCAAACACTAGTGAAGAGGGGTAGTCACCGTGGCAGAGTGAGTTAGCGCGCTAGGCATTACACGCATGGTGACCTGGGTTCGATTCCCAGCGGCGCAGTAATTTTTCTGCTCTGTACTTGGATGTTCGGGGTTCACTCATACCTCGTGAGGAAAAATGAGTAGTTACTTGTATGAGTAACGACTAGTGGCGGCATTACCAGAGTAAAAAGAAATTAATGTAATAGAATTCGAAAAGTACAGGAGGCTCTTAGTAATTCTACGCTACCCACAAAAATTGTGAAGAGGCCTTGTGCTTCACCACAAGTAAAGTCATACATACACTAGTGAAGAGGGTGACCATTCAAATTTAAACTCTTGAGATGCAGGCTTTTCACGGCTCAACATAGGGTAGGTGAGGTTAAGAGGATTTTCCACGTAAACCTCACCCAGCCTGTGTCATACTAGAAGGATTTTTCTGAATGGCAGAATTTTTTTTACATAATATGTCTATTTTAGTTATACAACGTCCATGGCACGTTGAATACACCATTTTCCGTTTGTCATAACCATAACATAAATAAAGCAAACTTTAAGCGAAGTTCAACCCTTGTGACGCTAACCTTACCCAGCCTGGGTTGGTGTATAAGAATTTTCAGAATGATAGTACTTTTTGGTAGGATTTTTTTTATGGTTTTTGAACAACAACAAAAAATTAATACCTATCTATTTTTGGAGTTCTCCCAGAAACACTCCCCGAGCTACGCGCCTACTTCTTCGTCAAAAGCTGTGGTGGTGAATGAGGGTCTGAGTTTTAAAGAGGAATGAACCAAAGTGGACGTTTTTGTTGACTTTTCAGCTCTTCGTCAACCTTTACACTTACAGGTATTTCTAAAAATAGCCATTGCTATCTACAGGTTAAATTCGGGGCGGAAAAAATCTTTGGACTACACAGAGTAAGTACCTAAGTACCAGGTATCTAATCCTTGAGATGACTGCAATGCGTCCCTGAGTAAATACAGGGTGATTGTATTATGAATACGGGGACACTGTGATTTCGCAATATAATATATAGAAACACAGAAAAAGGGTACGTGAACACGTAAATTTAAGAATGACAGTATAGGAATCATTATGTATGATACTATATATCTCATGTTTAGATTACTCTACCCTAACTGTTTTAAGAACCCAGTAAGCAACAAAAAAATCAGTCTAAATACATTTTCTAGATCAAATCTAATGATTTTGAGATTTTTAGCTAACTGTTACTGTTGAGTGACCAGTGTCGTGTGTTGGCACTATACCCATGTGGTGGCAGAACAGTTTATTCAATCTTTCTGAAAGTCTGCATCAAGCGGAATTCTATCTGGTCCAATTAAGAATACTAATTTTCGAGAAATTTTTCCTGAGCAAAAATATACGTTTAGTGGATAGACCACTAAACCAGATATACATAGGTATTTGCATAATTAAATTGAAAATGTTAGTCACAATTAGAGTCTGCGGCGCATTCATTTACATAATTATTAATAATTACCTATATTATTTACATAATTATTATCTAATAATTATATTAGATAATAATTATTCGTATTTGTCGATCTCTTATTATTAATAATATAATAAAATTGCATGATAACATTGATTAATTGACTAGGGGTAGTCTCTTAAAACAATTATTTTGAATTATCTAAATAGGGGGTATCTGATGGTTAATCTGACTGCTACACCCTGTATAACCAAAGTCATGAATTACTTTACATAAACATTTTTTTCATTGTTGACCACCCCCTTTTTTCTGGGAATCAATTAGGACCAATACCGAATATTGAACCAACAATATTTTTGTTGAAATGCTTGTGAAGACAGGTCAGTTTTAAACTTTGCAACCCTTGAGGTAAAAGCAATTCGACCGTAAACTACAGGGTGATGTAAATGATATAGGACACGTAAATTATAGACTTTTCAACAAGTCTCGCGGCTGCTCAGTGGTCAAGGAGTAGCGTCGGTCTCGTAAACCAGAGGCTTCGAGTTCGAAACCCAGCCGGGACCCGAAAACTTATCCTCACTTTTGGGATTCGGACAAGCACATACATATTTAAATTAGGGTTACTGTTTGTATGAACAACGAAAATTACAAGTTTTAGTCATTATGAGTAATACGATTAGGCGACATTCATCAATTATAATTTTAAAAAAGTTGTTGGCTCTATCCATTTAATCACTATGTAGGTATAAGCTTCAAAACTCTGACTTAACTAACGGTCTTCACGGGAACACAAACAACAAAATTGAAATTTTATTTTAATATTTACAATTCTTATCAAGGTTTCATTTGTGCTCTTGATATACCACCTACGATATAAGCCCAATGAAATTAATTTTTAGATAAGAAATTATTTTACTGAAACACAATAAAAAAATTCAGAACTGAAGAACTCATATATTGTTCCTTTGAAAAATGTACACTTTGAAAGCGCAATTATTATTATTAACTAACCTGGTTGCAGGGTTTTCATTAAAACCCTTACAATTAACACTGATGCGACCTAATTAGATCTATTGTGACGAGTTGATTCTATTCGGTTTTAATGTCCTGATTTGAGATAAATAGTCAGGACGGGGGTTTTACCCTCCATTCTCTGGGAATCGTACCAGCTACGCACATTAACCTCACCAAGCCTGGGTAGGGCCGGAAATGCCAGCCTCACGACTTTGGAGGGGACAGAATTCGAAAAGTCTGCCCCAACCGGGAGTCGAACTCGAGACCTCTGGACTATGGGCAGTAGTTATAACCGTTACGCCTCGGAGGCTGGCAAAGCGCAATTTATTGTACCTATATAGATGCACACTAATATACCGATAGGTACACTCCATAAGTGTAATACCATCAATAAAAAAAGACCAGATTTTTTTATTGAATGCCAATTAAATTTATAATTACGTAAGTATATCACCCTGTATAACAAAAAAAAGTCTCACACAACAGAATTCATGAGTAGGTACCTGCCTAGCTGGTTCCGACAATTAGCCCAAGAAGGGTATGTTTGCTAACACAATAGCTACCTACATACTTTACAAGTACAATGTATCATTGTACCTATCTATTATTTTCTGACCTGATTCTCGTAGGCATTAAGTGGAAACTACCCAATTACTTCTCCAACCGAATGAATGAGAATATTTTGACAAGTTGATTCTATATTTGGTTTTTGTATAATATAATTGATCTGATGTATAATAAGTAGTCAGGACGGGGGTTTTACACTCCATTCGCTGGAAATCGTACCTACTACTCATATTAATCTACTATACTTTTAGCCAGGCGCCTGTACGGCTGCAGTTTTCAATTTTCTCTCTCAAAATTCTTCAAATATTTTTAATTTTAAACTTCATTCATGTCAATCTTTTTGATATATTTTAGTGTCATTCAAGTTTTTCACAAAGATATCTACACAACCACTAAGAAATCAATTTCAATGATCTCAGGATGTATGTTGGACGAGAATGATGTATGTACAAAAAGGAGTGCAGAATATTGTTTTAAATATGTGAAAAAGGCAATAAGATTGCGAAATAAATATCAATTAATCTCTATCAGCCTAGGTTGGCCCGAAATAGCGGTCTCACGTGTTGGGAGGAAAAAAATTGGTAGAATCTTTTAGCACAACCCGAGATTGAACTAAGGATTTCTAGACCTCGGGCTATAGTCACAATCGTTAAACCACGGAATATGTCTTAGTATCGACCTACCCCTTACCTAAAGTTTTTCGTTAGCATTTTTTTTCTTAGAGTATATTGTATATTATTTACTAATGAATAGGTATATTGTATATACATAGTATATTATCTTATACAGAGCTTCCACTTCCATACAGTATCACCCAGGCCTGGGTTTCTCTGAATTTAATCCGTATCCCCTTTATCCCCGTATAGCTCACTGAAATTTGTTGCAATGACTTTTTCTTAGTGGGATCTTTAATTAATTTTACAATTGGTTCGTGCCCAGCCTGATTAGGGTATGGTAGGCAATTTATTTTTGTTGTTGTTCCAAAAACTTAATCCCTCGAAAAATAAAGGATAGATGAAACATCAATTCATATTAAGTAAGTATAATAAAGCATTCAAGTATCTCTGATGAACATAATTTAACGTTATGATCTTTATATTATTACTAGCGGGCTGTCGCCCGCTTTGCGGGCCGAGGCATGGCCGTGAAAGCAAAAAATCCTTTTTTGCCAATGGCAGGTGTTGTAGTGGGAGTTTCGAAAAATCCCGTCTTATTGCACATCTAGACTATAAGACAAAGCTACCTACCAAATTTCAGCTTCCTAGGACTTACGGTTTGGGCTGTAGAGCGATGATCAGTCAGTGGTCAGTGGTCAGTGGTCAGTGAGTGTCTTTGACATTTATATATTAAGATTATACATAATATATATCCATTTAGATACATATACATATCTATTTAGATACATATCTATTTAATTTTACTATGTTTAGTAGTTACTTAGATACTAATCGTATTGCTAATAGTTAATTTATATGCTTTGTTCAATAATTTGAATACATACGGAATGAAAAAATCCCACGCGCAAATTGAATGGTACCCTGCATGCTCAGAGATGTTTGAACATCTGGCTACACTGTGCAGTTCACAAGGTTAGGGAGAGAATTTGTAGACAATTGTTGAGAACTTTATGTGGGCGTAGCGCCCTTATCGTTGAAGCACAAAATTCGGGGTTTGAAGCACAAATTAGCACAAAATTCAAGGATTAATTTGACATCAAAAAAGTATTACGAATCAAAAGTGGTGGTGCTGGGGAAATGGGTGTGGGGGAGGGGGGTCTCCGAAAAATCGCAATAGCGCCCTTATCGTTGAAGCACAAAATTTGGGGTTTGAAGCACAAAGAAGCACAAAATAAGCACAAATTAGCCATGTAAAAAAAACATTACGTTTCGAAAGTGGTGGTTCTACCGTTTCCCCAGCACCACCAAATTGAAATGGGCGTAGCGCCCTTATCGTTGAAGCACAAAATTCGGGGTTTGAAGCACAAAGAAGCACAAAATAAGCACAAATTAGCCATGTAAAAAAAACATTACGTTTCGAAAGTGGTGGTTCTACCGTTTCCCCAGCACCACCAAATTGAAATGGGCGTAGCGCCCTTATCGTTGAAGCACAAAATTCGGGGTTTGAAGCACAAAGAAGCACAAAATAAGCACAAATTAGCCATGTAAAAAAAACATTACGTTTCGAAAGTGGTGGTTCTGGTGGTTCCCCAGGGGCCCCCGAAGTGGAATGGGCGTAGCGCCCTTATCGTTGAAGCACAAAATTCGGGGTTTGAAGCACAAATTAGCACAAAATTCAAGGATTAATTTGACATCAAAAAAGTATTACGAATCAAAAGTGGTGGTGCTGGGGAAATGGGTGTGGGGGAGGGGGGGTCTCCGAAAAATCGCAATAGCGCCCTTATCGTTGAAGCACAAAATTCGGGGTTTGAAGCACAAAGAAGCACAAAATAAGCACAAATTAGCCATGTAAAAAAAACATTACGTTTCGAAAGTGGTGGTTCTACCGTTTCCCCAGCACCACCAAATTGAAATGGGCGTAGCGCCCTTATCGTTGAAGCACAAAATTCGGGGTTTGAAGCACAAAGAAGCACAAAATAAGCACAAATTAGCCATGTAAAAAAAAACATTACATTTCGAAAGTGGTGGTTCTACCGTTTCCCCAGCACCACCAAATTGAAATGGGCGTAGCGCCCTCATCGTTGAAGCACAAAATTCGGGGTTTGAAGCACAAAGAAGCACAAAATAAGCACAAATTAGCCATGTAAAAAAAACATTACATTTTAAAGGTGGTGGTGCTGGCGAAATGGACCCTACAGTAGCTCCTGTTTCATGGCTTCGAAATAAAAAAAGACTGTGAAACACTCATCTTATAAAAAGAACAAGTCTGCCGCTTTATCTTTTAAGATACTGAGGTTGGTTAAATTGTGTACTATTCACTGCTCTAGAAGTCTACAGGCAGAATTAATAGACGTTTTTGGTAATATCTCTGTCGAGTTAAGTCTGGATTTTGCGTACTGTCTTAGATGAAGAAAACTAATGCTAAGTCATGACTTAAGATCTCGATTTTTGCATTAATTTCTTAATAGATATAATATATTTAGATTATATTGACTTTGTGTGTTCCTCTCTAAGTACTTTTGTACTTTTTAGAAATTTAATTATTTAACATCAATATCTTTACCATTAATATAGTTGAAGCCTTCCCAAATGATCAATAGCAACTTTAAATACTTTATTGATCAGTGCAATATCAAATATGGATTCTACGGAAATATGATTCTTCTTTGGGGGCATGGTTGCTGAAACTTGTCCTCAACTTACTTTTCGGAAGTTCATATTTTCATGTTTTTTTCTAAATTTATTTATTTACAAGACAATAGTAATACAATGTACATCTGTCATATCATAGTATGCCCAGTAAGTTATCTGTCAAGACAGAATAGTGAGAAGTTGTATTAGATGTACCTGCATGGATATTTATCTTACCAGAACGTATTATCTTCCAAGAAAGTATAGGTTTGCACAATCACGGGTAATCATGAATACTATTATGAGCTGATTACAGGTAAATTTGTACGATATGGGTCTATGATTTCCTAGAGGGAGTTTTCCGAATGACACGCAAACCACGTGAAGATGCGTAATGACATGAAAAATACAAATTGTGATAATGACTTATAATGACCCATTTGCAGATTATTATTATTTTTGCAGGTATGAAGCCTCTTTAATAACACTTCATGATAGTAAAAAACCGTCTCCCTAATTAATACTTATGACACACAAAACATCGGTTTCAGACTCTAGACATTCTAATCTAAATCCAAACATAATTATTGTAATCAAAACACCTAATTATTGACCGTGCGCATAGTTTTGTATTTAGAGACTTAAAAAACAGTGTCTCAACCTGATATTGATCTGGTTTGCATTCGATCCCAAACAGATCAATTTATCGGAATTCTATCGCCAGAGCCAACACAAAAAATTGGTATAAGATCTTTACAGTTGTTTGTAAGGGATATCTATCTTTTGTTGCTTGAAACACGTATTCTAGAGTAACCATGCTATTTTAAGCCTGAAGAAAAGTTAAGAGACCACGCTGCCAGCGTCGATGGCGCGTGGTCAGCGCCGCAGAGAGTAAGTTAATCTTATTGTACTATCACAATAGTCACAACTTCGTCCTTTTCTTTTGAGACTAACTCACTGTTATTTTGCTTCTGGGGTATGGAGACATTGAATCCCTATTAAAAAAGTGACCGATCAAAATAATTGCTATACCTCAGAGGCAAGAGAAAGTAAAAAAGGAAGACCTAACTTGTTTTGGATGCACTTGAATATTTGAATCAAAACATTAATATCCAATGCGAGGGAGAAATTTTTTGAAATGAGCCATTCCTTTTCTGTTGAGACTGACTCACTGTTATTTTGCTTCGGTGAAATCGAGCTTTAATAAACCAATCTTATAAAATGTTTGCTCCCTTGTTAACTTATGTTGCCGGACACATTACCAACCTAATTGCTAGCACCGACACTTCTCTATCTAATACCGTGTATACCAACCCATTAAACACCATGTGTAATATCTCTAATGCGATGTTCACCATCTTCTCTAACGCTATGTTCACGTGCAATATTTACCAGTGATTTTTCCGTGTTGAAATCTCAAAGTCATGGCTGCGAAGGTATTCCTATTATTACAATTAATTGATACAGGGTGATGTTAACGTCAGTAAACGGTCTGTTAACTACTTCTTAGAACAAGAATAACATTCACATAAATAACTAAACAATAATAATAACAAAAACAACCAAAACAACCTAATGTTACGTACAATAACAAAACGAAGAACACCAAAAGCTTCAAGAACATGTAAAAACCCCAAAGCAGAAAGGAATAACAACAAGAGGCAATGGACAAAACCAGCAGTTTTAAATACAAAAATAAGAAAAAAACACTAATATCCACAATGACAACAATAACAAGCAACATAAAAAACAGCAGCAGAAACAACAAAAATAACAACGAAACAACAACAATGCAACAACAACAACAACAACAACGAAACAACATCAATAACAACACATTAGGAACAAAAACACTGACAGGTACAAAAACCGAATAAAATTTACTTGATTGTGGAGGAAGTCACTAAAGTGGAAATTCAATATTTTAAAAAGTGTATTCCACAAAAGCAACATTTTAACACAAGAGGCATACGACAGATGTTGCTTGGTTCAAGTCTGAATTACACTGCAATGAGCCTGATAGTAGTCATTGACATTTCATGATGATAGACGATTGCCCTATGTATGTATAATTTTATTGTATATGTGTATGTTTTAGGTGAGGTGGACATGAAGCATACTGCAGTATAGCATAGCATGAATATTACTTGTTGTCTCAGTAATTTTCCTCCGAAGGTATCATTAATTTAGTTCCTCAATACTACCTACCTATTTTCACCAAACATTGCTCATAATTATTTAAACCTATAGAATTTCTTAAAAAAAATCATACAAAGACACCTGGGTTTTGTTTATTTCAGGAAGTACATGACCATTGACCATGCTATGTACTTCTAGCTTATCATTAGTTATGTAGCTGGAGAACACATTAGTTATGTAGCTATAGGTATGTTTTGTATCTGGAGAACATAATCAAATTACTAGTCTGTAGTCTCTGTTCTATCCTGACCCGTCGCATTTTCTATGATGAATAGTTCAATCTTTGAGTTTCATATCATAAGTTATAAGTCCTATAATTTGTTATGGTGGTTTGATTTTCGCATGATGTCATGATATTATGTGTTATTTCCTTTTTATGTGTATAATAAAACTTTTTAGTGGAATGTAACCACCAGGCGAGGATAATCAAAGCATTTTCTACCACCTAACCCTCAGAGTCTTATTATTATATGGTCACACACTCAAATTAATGAAGAAAAATTCATAAACTGGGTAGGATTCGAACCAACGGACCCCTACGCTACCTGGATTACCAGACTAGCACGTTAATGACTTGAATACCAGTGCACTTGTGTTACCTAATATCTTCTTCTTCTTCTTCTTCTTTTACTCTGTCTCATCCCGCTCAAGCAGGGTCGACGTTGTTCAACCTCATGGTTTTTTGAGGTTGATTGGTTTTGGCACATTTTTTTACGGCTGGATGCCCTTCCTAACGCCAACTATTCTATTTGATTTAACGTCCTGGATTAGGACGGGGGTTTTACCCTCCATTCGCTGGGAATCGTACCAGCTACCCACATTAACCTCACCCAGCCTGGGTAGGGCCGGAAATAGCAGCCTCACGTGTTTGGATGGAACAGAATTTTCTTCGAAAAGTCTGCCCCAGCCGGGAGTTGAACTCGGGAACTCTGGACTACGGGCAGTAGTCACAACCATTACGCCACGGAGGCTGCTTGTGTTACCTAATATAACCTAATATAATTGTGTTAAATTCCATCTCTAATCCAGCCTCCTATAACCCCATTGTTGCTAGAATCCTTGAAATTTGGCTTAAACTTCTAAATAGGGGAAAGTCCATCTCTTTCTTGTGGTGTCCTTCTCATTCAGGCATACCCGGAAATGAGATTGTAGACAACGCTACTAGGAACCCCCGCCCTGGGTATACTTACAAACTTACCTCAGCCCAGGACATGAAGCCATACGCCTCACAAATTGTGAGAGAAGCCTGGCAAAACCAATGGAATGAAACTCCCAACTCAAATAAGCTAAAGAGAATCAAACCCTCTATAGAAAAGTGGTCTACCTCTGATAGGAACAACAGGTATGAGGAGGTTGTGCTTACGCGTATGAGGATTGGCCATACACGCGCCACCCACGCTTTCCTATTCAAGAAAACTCCCCCTCCTTCTTGTACTTGTGGTGAGCTACTCACTGTTCCTCACATCTTGTCATGTCCCCTTAAGTCCAATATTAGATCTGCATTACCTGTTCCTCCAGCACTATTAGATGACAATGAAAGCGTCGATTCTCTTTTTAAGTATCTGAAAAAACTAGAAATGTACACCATGATTTAAAAACAGGACATCGGCGCGAACGACCTGCTCCAGCAGAGTTAAAGCGCCTAAAAGAAAAAAAAAAAAAAAAAAAAAAAAATTCTGTAAACTTGGTCAATAGTAGTGGTAATTTCCTAAGCATAGAATTTTCGCTTTGAACTGCTATGGAAATTCGATGCAAGTATCAAAACATATTTGGACATACTTTTTAAGATTAAATTTAATCAATTCATATTTTTTTTGTTCGTCTCTATTTCAGTTGCCTCAACCCCATAGTCTACGGATTCATGTCCAAACACTTCCGGGACTCTTTCAAGAAGACCCTCTGTCCCAAGAACCAACTGATGGCACGAAAGAGAACTCTGTCCTTTTCTCTCAACACGAGAACTTCCCTGACCAGAGTGGGTGCTGGGGACCGGCGCGCTAGTCCTGTGTTTATGGCATAGGAAGTTAGTCCTGTGTTTTCGGCATAGGAAGTTAGTCCTGTGTTTTTGGCATATGAAGTTAGCCCTGTCTTTTAGGCATAGGAATTTAGGAAGGAATCAATAGACAAATTATATATCATAAGTCATTGGTAAGCGTCGGTTTTCTTTATCTTACACAGTACGCAATCCGTGACTTAGCGTCACAGAGGTATTACAAAAACGTCTATTAATTCCGCCTTAAGTACTGTGTTTTTTGGCATAGGAAGTTAGTCCTGTGTTTTTGACATAGGAAGTTGGTTCTGTGTTTTTGGCATAGGAATCTAGTCCTGTGTTTTTGGCATAGGAAATTAATCCTGTGTTTTTGGCATAGGAAGTTAGTCCTATGTTTTTGGCATAGGATGTTAGTCCTGTGTTTTTGGCATAGGAAGTTAGTCCTGTGTTTTTGGCATAGGATGTTAGTCCTGTGTTTTTGGCATAGGAAGTTAGTCCTGTGTTTTTGGCATAGGAAGTTAGTCCTGTGTTTTTGGCATAGGAAGTTAGTCCTGTGTTTTTGGCATAGGAAGTTAGTCCTGTGTTTTTGGCATAGGAAGCTTCGGCCGGAAGTCTCCACTGCGTAAAATGTTGTTGACCGAAATAATCTATGGTATGGAGACATTAAATCCCCATTAAAAGTGACCGATCAAAAAATACCTCATTGTGAACGGCCAGAAGCAATGTTCTGAGCTCCTTTCGTATCCTGTGTGTGGTGTAGTGTGTTAATGTACACCTATAGATTATTATTTATAAATTTCACTAGTGAAAATATCTCTAAAATTGCGAATGAATAAAATTAGGAGCTTCAAATTTTGATGTTGTCTGCTCTGACGCTGTGAAAGATTCAAATTTTGAACACTACTTCTGTTCATATAAATTTGTTCTTAGATCGACTATCTTGTCTTGAATCCTGACAAGTAATCCTGACTATGTGTCTAATTCTCAATTTTAATAATTCGACAATTTGATTCACCTTCAAAACAATATATGACCTCGCACAAAGTTCAACAGAATCCTAAAATATTAATATCTTGCTGAACATCTGATATAGCCCGAGGCAGAGACACTATAGCTCTGATATTAGAAGCTCAAGAGCTTCATTTCCTTGTCTGTGATCAAATTCACTTAATTTACTATATCTGCTCTTCATCGATTCCAGTGGATGAAATTATTTTAAACTACACTCGAAGCAATTCCATTTGATGGAAATTCTAATAGGTATTTTCCTATCAGTTCCAGCTCTTGGACTTAATACCTATTCTCCAATCAATAATTTTCCAAGTTGATAGAATTCGTAGGTAATACTTATTAATTTTGTTATGTACAAGTTTGTATGTATTTTTACAGAATATATGTACATATTATTATGTACATAATTATGTAGAGTGGACGCTAGTTTCTCTTCTGAACGTACGTGTTGGACACAGATAATTATTATTTCTAACAGCATGCTCATGTTAAGTAGGTAAAATTGGTCAGGTTGGCATGTGTAATTGTGTATAGTTGATTGGTTCATTCATGACGTCAAAATATTAGAATTGATTTAGTTGGAAATTTATCTAATTTGTGATTTGTGACGTCAGTTTTGCGATGTACCACCCAGTATACCTACCTTTATTGTGATTTACAATTACTGAAGGCTTTTTTGCGGTATTGACGTTAGAAAAGCGGAACAATTTATTTTGTGTATTTTTTTTAATAATAACTCTACTGACGTTAATATGGCAATTTTTTTTGGAGTAACGGATAGGGGTATGATGATTAATGTCTCTTTCAACTAGGTTTACCCTCCAATAGACAGAATTACGAGAGTTCGAATTTGAATGGTCACCCATCCAATTCTTAATCTTGCTCAACGTTGCTTAGTTTCTTTTCGCCGGACAAACAAACCAGCTATACAAAGTAACCTCACCCAGCTTGAGTGGGGAAGGGCATAGCCATCAGTACGTACGTGGATTGTCGGATTGTCTTCTTTGATAAGTAGTTTATAAATTGACCGACCTCAATAGCTTGATGGCTAAGGAGGCAGACTTATAACCTGGAGGTCGCTGGTTCAAGCCTCGGTTTCATCGTGGATTTAGTAAGAAGTGAGTTTTTGAGTAGTTGTGATATCACGAAAGTGATCAATACAATTATGATAGCTAACTTAGTAGTTTGTAAATTGGAAATACTGTAGATACTATAATCAATCTAATCATTCTGTTGGTTAAAAAAGCTCTTGATTGAATGTAACTTTAAAGGTAGACATTATTATTTTCTAAAGATCAGATAGATAGGTTACATTTAAGTTTTAAGTTTTTTTAAGTTATCATATTTGTGTTAATCACTTTCGTGATGTCACAACTACTCTAACTCGCTTTACTAAATCTACACTGAAACCGGGACTTGAACCACCGACCTCCAGGTTACAAGTCCGCCGCCTTATCGATCAAGCTACTGAGGTCGGTTAGATAGGTTACATAGTTTTGTAAAAAAAAAAAAAAAAAAAATACTACAGCTTTATAATAACTAGAACCAAATCTAGTTTTATTCCAAAATAAATAATGAAAATTTACCTGAATTTTGGCTTCATCTTCAGCCTTCAATTTTTCCGAAGATAATGGTTTACTATCCGCAGTACAATTTTATTATACTTTTTAAAAGATGACATGATCCTGGATTTTCCCGGCCTATCTCAGGCTGGGTGAGGTTAATTTGAGTAGCTGGTTTGTAAGTATCGAGCAAATGGAGGGTAAAAGTCCTCTTAGTGATATTACCATGTAGTTGAAAGCAACTTTGAACCTAAATTTAAATGAAATATGATACTTACAAAAAAGAACAAATCTATGAAATCTTACTCAACATTAAGAGCTTTTAGACTGCTGATTTTCTACTAATTCAATAAGCTTGTTGACCCAGCACCTAAATGGGAAGTATTGTGTCACTTCTCGCCCATCAGAGGGGAGGCATACTACGGGATGGGCAGCCTACAACACAGACCACAAGCGCCTACAGCAGCAGTATTTGAGTTTTATTGATATAGATTTCTCTTATTGAGAAGTTATTCTCCGTTATAGAAAGGTAAATTTGACCTAAATATCTTTATCTTATATCCAAGTTTCCCTTAAATCCAGGATGGACTGTAATTGTGTTGGCGTACTCTTAATAGTAGTCTTGCTAACATGTTTAGAGGTGTAATCATATATTTTACCACCAATGTGTATTATTTTCTTGTAAAATCAAAATGTACTTGTTATGTTAATATAAAGACTGATTAAATTTTAAGTTTTAATACAAAATGCTGAGTATTTATTTATTTTGTATGTTTTATAACTCTCTTAGTTTCATATCAGAGTGAGGTTAGGTAATTTAAAATACATTTGAAAGCGTCGTTAAATCAACAATAAGGAGTAAAACTATGGTAAAATACAGAAGCCAAGCGCATTTTCAGATTTCTGTATACAACCCAACTACTCTAATATTGCAGACGAAAAATAAATCATCATCACCATCATAGGGTGGCGTCATCGTGAACGATGGTAGCCAGCCAGTGGAGGAATGACTCAGCACTTATACCTTATATACCTTATACTACTATTTTTACAAGGAGGCTAATAATTGACAAGGGCCCATAGAACCAAGCCAATGTTGGTCTACTCCCTGTTTATAGTCCCCCAACCAGACTATTGGTCTACTCCCTGTTTATAGTCCCCCAGCCAGACTGCTAGTGTACTCCCTGTTTAAAGTCCTCCAGCCAGACTACTGGTCTACTCCCTGTTTATAGTCCCCCAGCCAGACTGCTAGTCTACTCCCTGTTTAAAGTCCCCCAGCCAAACTACTGGTCTTCTCCCTGTTTAAAGTCCCTCAGCCAGACTGCTGGTCTACTTCCTCTTTAAAGTCCCCCAGCCAGACTAAAAATAAATAAATAAATAAAAACAATTATTATTCTAATATTTTCATAATTCTATTTATTATGTTCTACCTAGACTTAACTATCAAATACAAACATGAATATTCTTTCTATTTTTAAAAGATTTTTCTTTAAAAGGTAGTTGTGCCCCCGAAACGCTTCCGCATTACTTCAGGGCACTTTACCTTTACACCTATTTCACTCCGGAAATGAAAAAACTCGGTCAGAATTTTCCACTCCGGCCGGGATTCGAACCCGCAACCTCCGGGTCAGTAAACGGGTCAGTAACCTTAACCGGCAAGTCACCTTAACCACGGAGTTCGCCAAGAATATTAAAATGACAATAAATGGAAGAAATCGTAAACTGTTGTCTATAGAGAATTATTGAAACAAACATAAATAATTAATAAAATTTATTGACTTAAAATTATATACAATTAGGTAATCCTTTAAAAACAAGAAGAAAGTGTTACAACAACATTATTTAAATATTATAAGACTACCCCACTCAGATTGAGAATTATTTAAAACATGAGATAAGTAGACCTCTTGTCTACCTGTCTACTTATCTCATGTTGATGAGATAAGTAGACAGGAGGTATAAATAGACACATCCATCAAGATCCGCCATTTTGTTTGAGTATTAATTTGATAAGATTGAAGAATATTTCTGCATAATATAGGTAAATTACAGAAAAACCCTCAATACCAAATTGAGTTTTCGAAATATTGGGTATGAATTCTAGCAGTCTCAGAAAATCTAGAACGCTGATGATGATGGTGGCTGGCACCAGTGTCCGCCATTTTGTTTGAGTGTTTGGTAAGATTGAGGACTATTGAGTTGTTGTCAAAATATTGCAATCTGTTTTCTAGCAGTCTCAGAAATCTAGAATGCTGGTTTCCCTTCATTGGGCAGATGATGATGGTGGCTTCTACCAGTGTCCGCCATTTTGTTTGAGTGTTTGGTAAGATTAAGGACTATTGAGTTGTTGTCAAAATATTGCAATCTGTCTTCTAGCAGTCTCAGAAATCTAGAACGCTAGTTTCCCTTCATTGGGCAGATGATGATGGTGGCTAAGTGGCTGCCACCAGTGTCCGCCATTTTGTTTGAATGTTTGGTAAGATTGAGGACTATTGAGTTGTTGTCGAAATATTGCAATCTCTCTTCTAGCAGTCTCAGAAATCTAGAATGCTGGTTTCCCTTCATTGGGCAGATGATGATGGTGGCTTCTACCAGTGTCCGCCATTTTGTTTGAGTGTTTGGTAAGATTGAGGACCATTGAGTTGTTGTCGAAATATTGCAATCTGTCTCCTTAAAGTCTCATAAATCTAGAACGCCGGTTTCCCTTCATTTGGCAGATGATGATGATGATGGCTTCTACCAGTGTCCGCCATTTTGTTTGAGTGTTTGGTAAGATTGAGGACTATTGAGTTGTTGTCAAAATATTGCAATCTGTCTTCTAGAAGGCTCAGAAATCTAGAACGCCGGTTTCCCTTCATTGGGCAGATGATGATGATGGCTTCCACCAGGGTCCGCCATTTTGTTTGAGTGTTTGGTAAGATTGAGGACAATTGAGTTGTTGTTGTCCATGGGGCTGGTGGTGACATCGATGTCACTGGGGCTGTTGCATCGAGAGGAAGTATCACTTTCTGAGGACATACAAAAATGCATCGTTTTTTTTTTTAAATACCATCATAGGGTGGCGTCATCGTGAACGATGGTAGCCAGACAGTGGAGGAATGACTCAGTTCTTCTACCACTATCTTTAAAAGGAGGCTAATAATTGACAAGGGCCCCCAGAACCAAGCCATTGCTGGTCTACTCCCTGTTTATAGTCCCCCAGCCAGACTGCTGTTCTACTCCCTGTTTAACGTCCCCCAGCCAGACAATTTCAATGCAATATAAAAATAATTTCATGAGTAAATTGAAAAGTTTTAGAATAAAATAAGTAGATGATTCATAATCATCAACTTATTACGTATTTCAAACTATTAAGAAAACAATGGACTTCAATTTCACAATCTGAATCAGGGAAAACTGATTAAAGGGTTGGGTGCAAGAGATTGCCACAGGCAATAACCCCACCCTTTAGGTAAGACATTAGCTTTATTCTCTTATTTGTTCTTCTTTCATTGTTCAATCTATCTGTTTTTTCTTTATAATTTCATTGTATTGAACTGTATATATTTTACTTCGTATTACCTAATAAAGCATAATATAATAATAATAAAACTGAACTTCAGAAAGGGTTATTCGTTATTCGTAATTTTTTTAAAATTGTATTTTTTTTTGTGGATATGAACTCGCGCTCTTCTTGTAATTACATGAGCACGTTATATCATTACACCGCTTACCTGGAGATAGGGGGTAGGCGGGGTCATGCAGTGCCGGATTTCGGGAGAACTTTTCGAAAGCTGAGTCACCTGCATTGGCACCGGATGGGTTGTTAGGGTTCTCTGGACCTGGAATTAGGTGTCAATTGGTGTTTTTATTATTATCTGACCTGGTTGCAGGGTTTTCAGTGAAACCCTTAGAATTAACACTGCGACCTAATTAGATCTATTGTGACCAGTTGATTCTATTTGGTTTTAACGTCCCAATTTGAGAGAGCTGGGAATGGTACTAGCTACCCACATTAACCTCACCCAGCCTGGGTAGGGCCGGAAGTGCCAGCCTCACGTGTTTGGAAGGGAAAGTATTTTCTTCGAAAAGTCTGCCCCAACCGGGAATCGAACTCGAGACCTCTGGACTACGGGCAGTAGTCACAACCATTACGCCACGGAGGCTGGCATTGGTGTTAGACAATCAAGACATTTTAATTTCTGAAGTAGTCCGCCGTAGGTCCAGCTATCCTGAGGTCGCTGGTTCGAAACCCAGCCGGGACATGACAAGTTTCATAAGGGATTTTGAACACATAGTGATATGTCTTGGGGCTACTGCTGGAATAATAGAAATCATTCATCTCAACACTAGAAATATAAAATCCATTGTTTTTCCACTAAGTTTCCCATTATTTTTTTATTTTTATTTTTCTAAGCTGAGAATAGGAAAAAATCAGGTAGTGTTGTGGGATTTCTACCAACTAAAAACTCATCTCCCCATTTCAGAGCCAACTAACTCGGTGAACATTGCTTCAAGTTCTCATGGTTGTCGTCATGCTGACAACTGTTATTATTATTCAACACTTTATTAGATATAAATGGACGTATTTATGTACAATACAAATAATCAATTTATCAATGAAAAAAATGGAAACAATATATACAATATAAATGAAAAAGAATAGAAAAATATATAAGAACATATGTCCTAACTAAAGGGCGGATTATTGCCTCTCTTCCACCCAACACTGTTGAATGTATGTAAACAATTACAATCCACCCATAGAATGTATGTAAACAATTTATTTACATATTTTGAGTAATAAATAAATAAATATATAAATAAATAAATAATGTGTTTCTTTGTGTTATTATATCACAATTTTAAGTGGGTAGTGCAGAATTGAAGGACTTCTCCATATCTTTTGATATCCTAATATCATATTTTTGCCTATAACTCCGCCACTGGTCGCTGCTCACATTAAAGCAGCTACTCATTTTTCTTCACGAGGTATATGAGCTTTATATGAGTTATTGCAAATAAAGGTATTTTATGTACAGTAAAAAATAAAATTGAATTACATAACAAACGTGTAGACTCAGTCTATTTATTTAGTCTAGTTAAAAAAAAAAAACTCACCCATCTGACCTCCAGGGCCGGGCGTAGACACCCCCATGCATCGTATCCTCCACGCGTCCTGCAACAGCTGAAGCCGCGCCTGTTTCCGCCACTTGGCTCTCCTGTTCTGAAACCAGACCTGCACCCGCGCTTCGCTCAGGTTGATGCGCAGTGCTACCTCTTCTCGGAGGAAGACATCGGGATAGTGGGTCTTCTGAAAGAGACACTCGAGGTCTTGCAACTGTTGCGGAGTGAACGTTGTGCGGTTCCTTCGCTGAGAACAGAAAAAATAAAGTTTTACCCACGTCTCCTATATATGTGTGTAAAATTTCATCAAAATCCGTTGAGTAGTTTCTGAGATTTGCGCGTTACAAAGAATATTTTTAACAGACCGATGGACCAACAGTCCCACAGACGGACACAAAACCAAAGTTGCATATTTGTGTTAATCACTTTCGTGGTATCACAACTACTCAAACTCGCTCTGCTAAATCTACGCTGAACCAGGGACTTGAACTACCGACCTCCAGGTGACAAGATCGCCGCCTTTTTCGATCAAGCTACTGAGGTCGGCCAGAAAAATAATAGAAAGGATATATAATAATAATTCCGTGTCCAGCCAGATCCAATGTCTAGGCTGCTTTCATGTCCATTGATTCTATTTGGATTTAACGTCCTGATTTGAGATAGTCAGGACGAGGATACCGTGTGAAAAGTCTGCTTCAACCGGGAATCGGCCTCAAAATCTTAGGGCTGAAAAATGACAAACCATAAAGAAAGAATAACACAAAGTGATAATGAAAGGTTGATTTGCAAAGCTTCCTCATTTTAGAAGGTGTATGGTGGGACGGTGGGAGAGTAATCTGAAAGAGACACTCTAGGTCTTGCAACTGTTGCGGAGTGAACGTTGTGCCGTTCCTTCGCTGAGAACATGGTTGGGTGGAAGAGCTCACTCCAGTGAGAATCCTGTCATAAAAAAGAAAGCCTATAAAAATAAAAAAAAGAACAGGAAAAGGAATTGCGTTGTAGTAACCAGCTAGGCTGCAGCGGTGGGAAGTGATGGTCGCCAGGAAACTTTGGTGGAAAAAAGTTGGCTCGTTCTCAACCACATCGTATCATCCACAACCATTGTGAAAACTTCAGTGAGAGAGAGAGAGAGAGAAAGAGAAAGAGAGAGAGAGAGGGAGTGAGAGATAGTGAGAGTGAGAGAGAGTGTTTGAGAGATAGAGTGAGAGAGAAAGCGAGAAGGAGAGAGAGTGAGAGAGAGAGTAACTCAGTGAGAGAGAGAGTGAGTGAGAAAAAGAAAAACATAGGATGAGACACAGGGTTAATAGTATGTCGATTTGCAAAGCCCCTCATTTTAGAAGAAGTAATGAGGGAGAGAAAATTTGAAAGGTCTCTATCAGCCCTATCAGGTTTCAGCAGACGCGAGCCGGTTCCATTCTCAAAATTCCCAAATGTCCGTTTCAACCGTCGCGCGTCGCAGAAAGCACTCTGATTGGTTATTACGTTCAAAGTAACCAATCAGAGTGCGTTGTGTGACGGTTGAATGAGAGATTTGTAGATTATGAGAGTGAGAGTGGTTTCTTTAATGAGGGAGCTATTTGTTAGTATTGTGAAGGTTGGAACCTATAATTTATTTCGAAAAATGTTAGTGCCTTATAAGCTAAGAAGCTTGGCAGTTGGGCAATTTATGTGTTAATAAATTTGTAAAAGAACAAAATAATTGGATAGTTTTCTAGAAAAAAAACAACCTATCTGTTTTTCCGTTCTTTTCAGGAGAGAACTTTTAGTTCCTATGTTACAGTTTATTGCAGTTGGACCCCGTTTTGCGATTGAGCGGTTTTTCAAACTTCCAGCTCTTCTAAAGTGTAACCGACAGTTCATTATTGAAAAAAATTAACATCATGAGTTTGGATATTTTGTTGGCTAATTGGAGATATTTTCAATTTTATTTTGTCTATCATAATTCAGGAGTTGTTACCATACCCGTGAGAGAGGGTCAATTTGGTCTAAAAAAACAAAATGGCGGTTATCTGCGAAATTCTTCGAGATAAAATATAAGTTTAGTGGAACTTTTTGTCCTCTATCTGTCCTACAACCTTTGTTCGGTTAGACATCTAATTTAGTTATTCCCTGTTTATACCTAATCAAGATTTGCATGCGAAAAAATGACGAAAAGAAATATATTCCTAAGTCTTTGACGAATCGGCTTTTGCACCCGAATACAAGAAATGAAACAACCATATTCTTTAAAATAAAATACAAAAAAATCAACTAAAAAGACTTTCTAACTTCAGAGATAGAATAATTAATAATTTGGTAAATCTTCCATAAGAACACAGTCCTGTTAGTTTCGAAATTTCGCGTAAAATTCTTCATGGAAAATGGCTGCCAAGTGGAAGGCCTGCCTCAGCTCTCAACACATAAACTGACCAGAGTTATCCATCTATTATCTAAATCTATAATTATTACTATTATTATGTCGAAAACTGTAAACAAAATCAACACTAAATTTAAATTTAAAATTGATAATTGATTTTTTCAAATAAATTTCATTAATTTATTTACCTACTGCACAAAATTTCACTTCTAATCCAGAAAGGAATTTTTTTAAGCATTCTGAGTACTTTGTCCTCTGGATTACAAACAACGGAAATCTAGTCATAAATAAAGATAGATAAACATTAATTTGATCAGTTTTTTAAAAAAAGTGTAGGAATTAACAAATACTGACTGGTGTATCGTAATCAGCACACAAAAATTAACAAAATCCCACACTGTCCTAATCTCAAAACCAAAACAAAATATACTGCCAATGATGGACACAATACTTCCTCGTGAATGGTTGGTAATCAAAATTTTCAACTGTTACTATCGCTAGAATCAGAGATTTTTTACTGAATCACTTGTATATACAAAAGTTCTCAACCAATTTTCTTTAAATTTGTTTAATACGTAAAAATACCGTTTTTCCTATTTTTTGTACAATTTTTTGGGTTTTCCTAAATATCAGAGCTCAATTAAAATGTATTAAAAATAATTATAAATAAACTATGTAAAACGCTAATACGCATATTCCTACAAAATTTCATCAAAATCCTTTATGTACCTTTCACGAGATATAAGCGTTTAAGTAAAAAGTTAGTGGTCAGGCGCATGGTCTCTATCACCAAGAACCGCTAGTACAGAGTTAATGAATTTATAATGGGACTATCTACAGAAAGTTTCCTATATGTGTACAAAATTACGTCAAAATCCGATCAGCAGTTTCTGAGATTTGCGCGTTACAAGGAATGTATTTAACAGACAGATATACACAAAACCAAAGTTGCGCAGGAGGTTATGAAACGTCCAGAAATATGAAAAAAAATTGAAATCGGAGTAAATATTTTCTTTTTTTACAAAAACGAACACAATACTTGCGATTTCTAATATAAGAAATTTCTCGGAAGTAAGAAATCAAATATCTAATAGAAGAATTAAACAACGACATTATTAAACAAAATCAACCTTTCATTTAAAAGTGATGAACCAATACCTGAAAGCTATCAATCAGACTGTACAAGTGTACAATATAATATTATGATTTAACCAATGTAGGGAATGGGCGCGAACGACTTGTCTGTCGACAAGGTTAAAGCGCTTAAGACAAAAATTGATTCCTGAGCCTGGAATAAGTAAAACTAATTGTTTTGTTAAATCAAACTAGATTTTATCTACTCGTAGTTGAAATTTAACAAACACATAATCCAGCAGTTGGGCGAAAACACCAAAATAATGAGAACTAAAAATGTATAATTTCAGATCACCTCCGTGGCTCAGTGGTTAAGAGCATTGGTTGTTAACCCGGAGGTTGCGGGTTCGAATCGCGGCCGGAGCAGAAAATTCTGACCAAGTTTTTCCATTTCCTGAATAGCTTGGTTGTAAAGGTAAAGTGCCCTGAAGTAATGCGAAAGTGGTGCCGGCTCACAACTATTTTTTTTATTTTTTATAAATGGGTAATTGAAGCATTTTACACAAATTGCTCGTGAGCAAATGGTCGAAGTAAAACAAAAGGTCTGAAGGAAAAGGTAGAAGTAAAAGCATTTGCATATTTTCGTATTCATAACCATTTGCTTTTACTCGCAAGTAATTGCTCCATGTTTAAGTTATAGGAGTTATCAATAAAAGGAAAAGGTCAGCTTTATGAGAATATCCATAACCAAGTACCATTTACTTCCATTGAGGGAAAAGCTTTTGTTTTTGCTTTGAAGTAAAAGCTTTTGTTCTCAATACTTTGTGAATACCGACTTAAGCAATTACTTCAAATTTCCGAAGTAGAAGCTTTTGCTTCTTTTTATGAATACGGCCCAGTGGCACATTAAATACACCAGTACGCACTGTCACTGAAGTATTTGAAAATACGATTATTCCACAGATATGTATAGCCAGCGTCGATGGCATGTTGAATACACCGGTTCCCTTCAGAACACCGAAGTTAAGTGACATCCAGCGAGGTTAAGACTTGGATGGGTGACCATTCAAATTCTAATTCTCGTGACGCTGGCTTTTCCCGGCCCCACTCAGGCTGGGTGAGGTCAATGTGAGTAGCAGGTTTGTGAGTTTCCTGCGAATGGAGGGTAAAACCCCCGTCGTGATATGACCATGGCAGTTGAAAGCGACGTTAAACCCCACTTAAAAAAAAGTATTGTTTTTTTTTTTACGCTTTTGAGTGCATAGTCAATTAGTCATATATTATCACGAATATGACACGTGATATGACCATGGCAGTTGAAAGCGACGTTAAACCCCACTAAAAAAAAAAAAAACAGATATGTATTCCAGAGACCATTGAAAAAAATTTCACTCTACTTCGCTGAAAAAGTAGATCGAGAATTGAAATAACCACATATCAGGTTTAATTTTCTACCACCTAACTTTCAGACTCTAGTTACTAGGTCAATTTATCAAACATATGAAAAAAAAATCCATGTTCCACGGATCCATGCGCCAAGAATTTACAATTCTTTACACAAAATTATGCGAACTGAGTCTTTTGCGTTCGTTTTTGGAGGTTTTTGGTTGCGGAAATGGATGTTTCTGGTATACATATACAATACTAAATGGAGTCAGTGATTTAAAAAAAAAACATTCCTTTCTATAAGATAAGGAAAGTAAAAATCCATTCGCAAGTGTACTATTACAAAACAGGATTAAATTTAAGATAAGTCAGACAATCCTTCAAGTGGATTGCTTTGGATCCGATCCACGGATCCACGCGCTAACTAATTGTTTACAAATCAAGCGCCATGACCACCTCGAGCACCAAAGCTAAGTGGTATCAATGCAAAGCCACTAAATATAAATTTTCTATCTTTTTTTTATTTAAAAAAGATGAGTGTTTCACAGCCGTTTTTATTTCGTAGCCATGAAACAGGAGCTACTGTAGACGCTTGTGGTCTGTGTTGTAGCCTACCCATCCCGTAGTATGCCTCCCCTCCGATGGGCGAGAAGTGACACAATATTTCCCAATTAGGTGCTGGGTCAACAGTCAACAGTGTCAACACGAGCGCCCCGGAAGGTATCCCTTACAAACAATTGTAACCAAATTAAGAATACAAATTTTTGTCGGTACGGAGCATCGAACCCGGGACCATCCGCATGGCAAGCCAGTGCTTAACCACTGAGCTAATCGCGCGCTCTAATTATAAAAATAGATCCTTTAGTGGAAGTTGACCATTAGGCGAGGTTGCAGTCTTTTTTACCACCTGTCCGTCAGAGTGCTATTATTAGATAATTATTATTATATTATGTGGTCAGATTTGTGGTCAAATTCAAATAAATGAGGAGAAATTCATGCATCGGGTGGGATCCGAACCAACAGATCTCTGCCTACGCTACCTGGATTATAATGTTTATAAAAACAATGTTTCTATATATTTTCCAATAATATTT
>CM044965.1:6502696-6596541 GCA_024516035.1 Bactericera cockerelli | reverse complement strand
CCTTCCTTTTGATAGAGTACCTATAATACATATTAGAATAAAAAAAAAACATTAGAACGCATGTGCATGTTTCCCCTAGTCCCCATATACCTACCTACCTATTTGAAGATTCGACCATAATGTGATAGTGGCACCATTAGAATTCCTGGATTAAACTTTTTAGACTTTGGAAAAAGTACTTCATAATATTATTTGAAAGTTTTTTTTTCGAATTCAGATTTTTTCATAATAATATACAATGTCCTGAATACACTCGTAACAATTATTCTTTTGTACTGATGAGAGATTAATCTTGTCGAATCAAAACAACAGTCTAGCAATTTTTTTCAGGTTGCATGCTAGTCATTCACTGTACCCCAAAAGGTTTTAAGGCAATGCTCACAATAATAAATAACCAACCAAATCGTTCTCTCATCTGTCCCCAGGATACGGAGGTGCCTACCCCTACAACGCCGCATACTCTGGCTACTACGGTGCCGGATACGCCGGCGCCGCGTACCCTTACAGTGGCGTAGCCGCCTACCCATACAGTGGCGCCGCCGCCTACCCAGCCTACAGTGGAGCCGCGTACCCAGCATACAGTAGAACCGCATACCCCGCCTACAGTGGAGCCGCATACCCAGCCTACAGTGGTGCCGCATACAACAGCTACGCCGGATACCCAGGATACGTCGCCCCTGCTGCCTACAGGTGAAATATTTTTTTTTGTTATCTTTTTTTGGTTGAAGGCAGGAAAAAATCTTTTAAAGACACCCAGGTCATCCTGATTTGGGGTGTGGGATTTCCACCCACTAAAAAGCCACCTTCTCAAAGAGCTAACCGTACCTGGAACCGAAAAATATCATTACTTCAAGTTTTTGTTATCATTGATGTGTTAATCACTTTCGTGATGTCACAACTTCTCTAACTCACTTTACTAAATCTACGCTGAAGCCGGGACTGGAACTACCGACCTCCAGGTTACAAGTCTTCCGCCTTATCGATCAAGCTACTGAGGTCGGTGAGAAATTTAAGTTAACCGGGAGCTGTCCCGGTAGCTCAGTGGTCAAGGCGTTGGTCTGGTAATCCAGAGGTCACGGGTTCAAAACCTAGTCTTGTCATGAAAATCTTTCCTGACAATCACTTAATCGTAAGTACCTACTGCTTTCAGGCGAACATGGATGACGTGGCACAGAATGTGTTTAAAACATAACCATTTGGGGTTTTGTCTTGGTCTTACTGCTGGGATAATACCGACTCATTGTGGGTTGAAAAAAATATATTTCCCAGAACAAAAACAAACTTTTTTTTTAGAAAAAGTTAGGCACTTGTTTGTCAGCTCCTAAATAAAGAACACGTGTAGTTAACATTTTCGGTCCAAAAAAGGAACGGTGAGGTTTTTTTTTTTTTTTTTCCTGTTAGGCACTTAAACCAAATATTGAATGGTCGTTCGTGCCGATCCTCACAAGGTCTACATAAGGTGAAGGAAGTTGATATTTCTTAGAAAGGTCATAAGTGAGTCCACTTCACTGGTAGAGTTCAGTAGAGATGGTTTTGGGTCACATGATTGGCGTTTTGCATTGTAATTGTGGCATTCGTTTACGATGTGACGAACAGGCAGCGGATCACCACAGGTACACACAGGACGAGGGGTCTTGGTAAAGATGTAGGAGTGTTTTTTTTGGTTTATAATACATAAACTACATATAAATAAAAGAATCATGTAAATTATCAACAAAAAAATAAATTATTTTTATTTTTCAGCGGTGCCTACCCCGCCTACTCTGGCGCCTACGCCGCCAAGTCGTACGCCGGAGCCGGAGCCGCCCCCTACTACGGTAGCTACGGCTACGACGACGGCCAGTACTACCCCGGCAAGTACCCCGGCACCGGATACGCCGGCTACAAGGGAGCCTACGGTGCCTACCCCCACCACTACTAAGCCGCCCCCGCCGCCCGCCGCCACTGAGAGCTATGGTTCTCTCTTCGATCGAAGGAACGACTAGTTTTCCTATAAAATATCCTATCCTATATCCTATAAAATATATAAGACCTGTCTGACTGCTGGAGTAAAGGGACTTATCAGTCTTACCTCGGCAGTATAAACAAGGTATATTCTATTCTATTCTATTCTAGTTTTGACGTCTCCTGTGAAATTCAGAATACTGTTGCATCGAATGTTGGATTGAAAAACAAATACTATGGATAGAAAAATGTATAGTATTTGATTTTATTAGATCAAATTTGCATCTATTGTTAGATTGAAAAACAAATACTGTGGATTGGAAAATGTGTAGTGTTTGATTTTATTAGATCAAATTTGCATCTATTGTTAGATTGAAAAACAAATACTATGGATAGGAAAATGTATAGTATTTGATTTTATTAGATCAAGTTTGCATCTATTGTTAGATTGAAAAACAAATACTATGGATAGGAAAATGTATAGTATTTGATTTCATTAGATCAAGTTTGCATCTATTGTTAGATTGAAAAACAAATACTATGGATAGGAAAATGTATAGTATTTGATTTTATTAGATCAAGTAATAAACTAAAAATGGATTTATCAACCACTATGACAAACATACAGTATTTAAAATCAATAAATCGAACAGACTAGAAACTCTAGAATTAAAAAAATGTTTCTTCATCAGAAAAAAAATTAACTTGTTCGACTTTTTTCGATCGAAGAATGAACCATAATTCTCGAATATTTCTTTCTGAATTTTCTTCCAAAAATCAAAACAATTTGCTCACTCTTCGTACCTTTGATAATTGTACCTGACTGCCATGCTTCCACTCGAATGCTCACTCTGGATTTCACAATGTTTCCTCACAAAAACGTTGTTAGAAATTCTTTCAAGAGCTCCTTGAGGGATTCATGCTGACCAGAACGAGTTTTAATTCTATTTTTTGACAAAGATAGATCATAGAAAAATTAATGTGATAAAACTCAAGGTGCTATTGATGCGCGATGAATAGTTGATAAACTATCTACTCGTATAGATTAAAATATTTTTCATAATCTAAAAATGTTTTTTCTACATTTCTCAAGATTTGAATAATTCTTTTCATATCTTTTCATAAAACCGTCCATTTTTTAGTAAACTTTAAATAAATGTCTCAAAATAATAAATGCTGCCATATTTCTTAGTTTTTCTGTCTCAAAGCCAAAAAGTGTTCTCATTACTATTCTCTTTTTCATTTTAAAATATTATGGTTTTAAGTACCACTGTCATCAAAAATTATTATTGGTCGTAACTGTCATCAACCAAGTGCGCAATTATTAATAATTTTTTAGAGCGCACGAATAGCTCAGTGGTTAAGCGCTCGCTTGCCATGGGGAAGGTCCCCCGCGGGGGTTCGAACCCCCGCGCCGACAAAAATTGTATTCAAAATTTGGTTACAGTTGTTTGTAAGGGATATCTTCCGCTGCGCTCGTGTTGACTCAGCACCTAAATGGGAAATATTGTGTCACTTCTCGCCCATCAGAGGGGAGGCATACCACGGGATGAACAAGCTACAACACAGACCACAAGCGTCTACAGTAGCTGCTGTTTCTTGCTACGATAAAAAAAAACGAAATGAAAAATTAAGTTATCTTCTTAATATATAAATGTCAAAGACACTCACTGACCACTGACCACTGACCACTGACTGATCATCGCTCTACAGCCCAAACCGTAAGTCCTAGGAAGCTGAAATTTGGTAGGTAGCTTTGTCTTATAGTCTAGATGTGCAATAAGACGGGATTTTTCGAAACTCCCACTACAACACCTGCCATTGGCGAAAAAGGATTTTTTGCTTTCACGGCCATGCCTCGGCCCGCAAAGCGGGCGACAGCCCGCTAGTTAGTTATATTTGTGTTACTGACATTCGTGACATCTCAACTACTCAAACTGGCTTTACTAAATCTACGCTGAAACCGGGACTTGAACCACCGACCTCTAGGTTCAAGTCCACAGCTTTGTCGATCAAGCTACCGAGGTCGGCAATTTGGGTGAATGTTTAGATTTATTCACAAATAACATTCTAGCTCTCTTTTGAACCGAAGAAAGGACTAAAAAAATCCGCTACAAAAATTCAGTGACCCAGAAAATCCAGAAAAGTTATGGGAAACGATATTTCTTTGACAACATATTAATACTAGTTATTATAATAATGTTAACAACAATGATAATAAAACTAATAAATATCATCGTCATCGTGGTATGATAAAACTGGGAATATATTATCATGTAGATATATCATTATTATTATTATTATTATAACAATATTAATAATATATCAAATAAAAATATTTTGAAATACTTTTTTGTAGCAAATTTTGAATAAATTTCACTCTTAAGAAATTTACCCTATTTCAGAAGGATTGTATGTGGTGTGTGTGTGTCTGTGTGTGTGTGTGTGTGGGGGGGTGTGTGTGTGTGTGTGTGTGTGTGTGTGTGTGTGTGTGTGCATGTGCGCCATATAGCTAGAGAGACCCACCTGGAATTTCACACAATAGGAAGGACATACACATACACACGAACAAGTACAAGGACAAAATCAGGTCCGTGTAATTGTTTCAATGAATAACTTTAATATTTTAATAATTTTATGCTATTTTTCTTTAAAAAACATTGGACTGGTATGTTTCTGAGGAAATTGGAGATTTTTTTTTTTTTTTTAATGTTACTCACATCGTGGAAATCACTGTTTTTCGGTGGTGTCTCGTGGTCTCTCTAGCTAAGGGTGTTTTTCGTGTGCAGCTACAGAGACTTCGTGGTAGTGTCGTAGAGTAGAGGATAATACGAAAATTTTTATTTTTGTATGATTGTTTATTTTACTTCCGAGAAATTTCTAATATTAGAAATCGGAAGTATTGTTTTTATCTTCTTTTCTTTAAATTTATTTTTGAAGGGGCTTTTTTCAAATATGTCGTCCAAGAACTTCACGCTAATCTTCTAGCTCACTCGTCGGTCTATTTACATGTATTAATTTAGGGGTCGCTCGGTTGATAATATTTCCGACTAGGTATTGGTTTTTTTCTATCTTGCTCCGTTCGGCGGATATTCCGCCCGGAAGCGTCGCCAGGTCGTTGCGGCATTACAGTAAGAATTAAGAAAAAAATTCTAGGAATCAAAAGAATTTGTCTCTGCGAGCTGACACTTTTCCACCCTAAAACGACACCCCCGGGTGGGCGGAGACACCCAGGGGCGGCAATCAAAGTTGGTCGAAAAATATGTTCATATATTATTATCGACATTTGATTTTTGTTCTACAAAAATTTTAAAGGGATTTTCCGACTATTGGTTTTTTTCTATCTTGCTCCGTTCGGCGGATATTCCGCCCGGAAGCGTCGCCAGGTCGTTGCGGCCTTACACTAAGAATTAAGAAAAAAATTCTTGGAATCAAAAGAATTTGTCTCTGCGAGCTGACACTTTTCCACCCTAAAACGACACCCCCGGGTGGGCGGAGACGCCCAGGGGCGGCAATCACAGTTGGTCGAAAAATATGTTCATATATAAATATCGACATTTGATTTTTGTTCTTCAAAAAAATTAAAGGGATTTTCCGACTATTGGTCTTTTTCTATCTTGCTCCGTTCGGCGGATATTCCGCCCGGAAGCGTCGCCAGGTCGTTGCGGCCTTACACTAAGAATTAAGAAAAAAATTCTTGGAATCAAAAGAATTTGTCTCTGCGAGCTGACACTTTTCCACCCTAAAACGACACCCCCGGGTGGGCGGAGACGCCCAGGGGCGGCAATCACAGTTGGTCGAAAAATATGTTCATATATAAATATCGACATTTGATTTTTGTTCTTCAAAAAAATTAAAGGGATTTTCCGACTATTGGTCTTTTTCTATCTTGCTCCGTTCGGCGGATATTCCGCCCGGAAGCGTCGCCAGGTCGTTGCGACCTTACGGTAAGAATTAAGAAAAAACTTCTTGGAATCAAAAGAATTTGTCTCTGCGAGCTGACACTTTTCCGCCCTAAAACGCAACCCCGGGTGGGCGGAGACGCCCAGGGGCGGCAATCACAGTTGGTCGAAAAATATGTTCATAAAGTAATATCGACATTCGATTTATATTCTACAAAAAATTTAAAGGGATTTTCCGACTATTGGTCTTTTTCTATCTTGCTCCGTTCGGCGGATATTCCGCCCGGAAGCGTCGCCAGGTCGTTGCGACCTTACGGTAAGAATTAAGAAAAAACTTCTTGGTATCAAAAGAATTTGTCTCTGCGAGCTGACACTTTTCCGCCCTAAAACGCAACCCCCGGGTGGGCGGAGACGCCCAGGGGCGGCAATCACAGTTGGTCGAAAAATATGTTCATAAAGTAATATCGACATTCGATTTGTATTCTACAAATTTGCGAGCTGACACTTTTCCGCCCTTAATCGGCACCCCCGGGTGGGCGGAGACGCCAAGGGCAGCAATCACAGTTGTTCAACAACAAAAAAAGAGGCTGGCATTTCCGGCCCTACCCAGGCTGGGTGAGGTTAATGTGGGTAGCTGGTACGATTCCCAGCGAATGGCGGGTAAAACCCCCGTCCTAACAGGACTTTAAATCAAAAGCCGTAAAAAAATGTGCCAAAACCAACCAAGCTCAACCATGAGGTTGAACAACGTCGACCCTGCTTGAGCGGGATAAGACAGAGTAAAAGAAGAAGAATCTAGTTTTGTTCAGAAAAGTTAAGATTGCGCTTTCATTTTCAATTGAGCAAGTATTGAATCATATGGGTCTCTTAACGTCAGGTACTTAATACAATCTCTTAGGATGTGTTTTACTGTTAATCAGTTAATCTACACGAACAAACTTCGCAGAAAGGGGGAGGGTCCTTTTTTTTTAGATAACAATGGGTGAGGTAGTGTGTCCAATGCGGAGACGTGTGAGAGAGACCTGCTCCATCCTTTTCATGTAGAAAGAGGGGTGCCAAGGTTTGTTCTCAGGCTTTATTTCTCGCAATTTGTTTTCAGTTAAATTTGTCCATTCATCATGCTATTGTGTAACAATTTTTTTCTTCACAACATTCTTCTAATCATGGATCGGTATTCTATTATCAAACAAAAAGTCAAATCAATTTATTTTTCAACGTAGAGTCCATTTCTGCAATAAAAATCGCAATTTTTGAAATTCATGTTGCACTTTTCGCTGGCTGAAAGTACATGAAATGCATGGGAACTATGTTTTCCGTAACCTTACACTCTGCCGGGCTGTCTCTTTATTTGTATAGGCGTTCTTCACACCTCGGCCGAGGTGTTTGATTCAACGGGATGTTTTACTGTTCAATCCTTCTTAGTCGAGTTGGTCTGCTTCTTCGTTGTTATGAATTTCGTTTGTGGTGAAGCACAAGGCCTCTTCACAATTTTTGTGGGTAGCACAGCATTACTAAGAGCCTCCTGTACTTTTCAAATTCTTTTACATTAATTTCTTTTTACTCTGGTAATGCCGCCACTGGTCGTTACTCATACAAATAACTACTCATTTTTCTCATTAACTACACGGGCATACGGTGCCGCCCAGGGGTGGCGATTAAGGTTGGCTGAAAATTATGTTTAAAATATGAAATTGATTCAATTCTACAACAAAATATGTGAAGGTATCCTATTCGTTTTTTTTTTTTTTTTTTGCTCCGTTCGGCGGGCATTCCGCCTGAAAGCGTCACAAGGTAGTTGCGGCCTTACGATAGGAGATAAAAAAATCAAAAGGAATTGTGTTGGTGAACTGAGTCGTGGGCGGAGACGGCAAGGGGCGGCAATCACGGTAGGCCAAAAATTTAGGGTTTACAATCCCCGTACTATTTGAATCCCGAAAAAATGGGGATTGAAAATTGGTGATCTCGGGATAACGGGATTTGATAGCGCTTGAAAATACCTATGATAAAGGCAAACTGTTAGATCTTGTAGTTAGTTCATCCACGATTTATGTATTTCCCTTATGGACTGGCAGCTTGATCCATGAATAAATCAGTTCCATTTCTGAAAATTTGAACGTGTATTTTCTCTCATCCTACACAAACTACATAAAAAAACAACATTTTTTTTGTGTTTTTCAATAAATAAAAATGGTTTATGAATACTTTTTTAACATACTATTAACAATGTAAAAATAATAACAAGAAATGGGTAGATCAAGTTCTATTTATATACGCCAGCTTCCATGGCGTAACGGTTGTGACTACTGCCCGTAGTACAGAGATTCTGAGTTCGATTACCGGTCGGAGCACACTTTTCACAAAGAAAATTCTGTTTCCCCAAACACGCGAGGCTGGCATTGCCGGCCCTGACCAGGCTGGGTAAGTTTAATGTGGGTAGCTTTCCCACATTAATTCCCAGCGAAAAATCAAATAGAATCGTTGGTGTTAGGATGGTCATCTAGCCGTAAAACATTTGCCACAACCAACCTCAACCATGAGGTTGAACAATGCCGACTCCAAGTATAGGATTGGGAAAGACAGAGTGAAAGAAGAAGAAGTTGTATTTATTTACGAAGCTCGGAGAAGCTCTCTCGGATCGTTTGACTTGACCAACTACACCCTCAAGCGCTGTAATTCTCGCCAAAACATCATTGAATTTGTCACCTGAACTTGAGCTTCTGCTTGTGAAAGCGTAATCTTCTTTTTCTCTTTTGTGGAGGTTCATGAGCAGCAGATTTCTTTACCTATTAACTCGTGGAGGTTGATGGTCTGAGAAAATTTTTCTTGTGTTTTGTCCAAAGATCTGTAAATGTGTATGCATGTAACCCTTTCGTAGATCCTCCTAGGTCCTAGGGTCTTGAGTACGGCATCACATGTTTTACACTTGGCACTATTTCAATTACAAGAAACAAGGTAAATAGCTCCAAATCGACAAAATATCGGAATCTTTCTTATGACTTATATAATTCGATATGGTTGATTACAGGTAATTTAAGAAATTAAAAGAATTGTCAAGGTAAAGAATATACATAGATTGCTCACTCACTCGATATTACAGGTTTTCAAAACACTACTTTTAACTAAAACAAGCAAAAAATACTCTACCAATTATGGACTCAATACTTCCTCGTGAGTTCGATTACTAATATTAGAAATTTCTCTCAAGTATCAAACAAAAAACTATTTCTATTCGAAAAAATTCTGGTGTAAACATCACACGACTTTCCTTATCCCCCAAAAAGATCACACGACTTTCCTTATTCAGGAACTATTGACTCAACGGTAACAGATAGCTAAAAATCAATGCCAAATTCGTAATCAACACTTCAAAATCATCAAATTTGATATGTCACAACCTCCATCTAGGATAAATAATAAAAAAGTTAGTCAAAACTGGCCCCCCCCCCCCCCAAAATACCGGTAAATTGGGGCCGAGGTCCAAAATGTTGTTCTCCAATTTTTTTGTATGCGGCCGATTTCAACCAAAAGTTTCGTGGTTCGTTTGTTGTATAAAATTAATTTCCATACCAAATTCCAAGTCCTAGCGGTCCCGAGATATCTTGTTCACAGATAGACGCACGGACAAATATCTGAAAACATCTTTTTTGATATCCTGAGATTATGATTCGTACAGAAATGTGAAAAACTGAATAGATCAAATTTTCGACGAATACAATACTTTCCTTTCTATAGGATAAAGAAAGTAATAAGAAGACAAAAAAAAAACAAAAACAAACAATAAAACAAGAAGCAATTCAAAAGATACTGCTCTATCACCGGTTTTTATTTTGGGTCTTAAAAAGCCATTGTTTTGGCATCGTTCATAGATTCTCTTGATGAAAACGAGAAAAACAACCATTCACTGATAAAACTCTCGAGTGTGAGTCATCAATAGATACTACATGGATACAGGTCTCATGGATACAGAAATACAAAACATAGGAATACATAATATTGAGTATCTATTAGTATTAGGAACAAGTTAGTTTTATGATAGGAGTCAAAAGTGTTCGTCCCGGCGGGCAGACACTTTTTCACCTTTGAAAGCGGCGGGGCCGCCTAGGGTCGGCGATCAAAGTTAGCCTAAAATATGTTCCAAATTTAAAGATGATTTTCGATTCGTATTCTAAGAAAAATTTAGAAGACTCCTTCGACTAATGGTTTTTTTCTATCTTGCTTCGTACCGCGTAATTCCAACCGAAAGCGGCGCCAGGCAGTTGCGGTTTTACGTTAAAAATACAAAGATTTCCTGGAACCGAAAGTGTTCATCTCGGCGGGCAGATACTTTTCCACCTTTGAACCGTACCCAAATGCGGGCGGGGACACCCAGGGGCGGCAATCAGTGTTGGCCAAAATTCGGCTTTTCTTAATAATCAGAGCTCAATCAAAATTTATTAAAAAATAATTATTAATGCATTATGTAAAACAGTAATACGCAAATACATACAAAATTTCAATAGTATATTAAATTTCCAATATTAAAGTTCCTTTGTCCCGTCGTGATATGACCATGGCAGTTGAAAGCGACGTTAAACCCCACTTAAAAAAAAAAAAAAGTTCCTTTGTGTGTATAAAATTTCATCAAAATCCGTTCAGTAGTTTCTGAGATTTGCGCGTTACAAGGAATATATTTAACAGATAACCGACTGATAGACAGACCGATAGACAGACACAAATATAAAGTTGCTCAGGAGGTTATGAAACGTCCAGAAATACAAAAAAAAAAAATCAAATCAGAGCAAAAAAATATTATTATTTTTTTTAAAACGAACACAATACTTCCCATTTCTAATATTAGAAATTTATCAGAAGTAAAATATAAGCTACTCCGACTAGTAGCTTTATTCTATCTTGCTCTGTTCGACGGATATTTGTAAAGCGGCGCCAGGCAGTTGCGGCCTTCTTCTGCCCGTAGTGTTTTTTCCCTTTCCGCCACTGTTTGTTGCTCACATTAAAGTAGCAACTCATTTTTCCTCACGAGGTATGAGTGAATATCCGTAACATTCATGAGACAGTCGAAAAATTCCGACTATACGCTGGGAATCAAACCCAGGTCACCGTATGAGCAAGCCTAGCGCGGTCCACGCTCGACTAAGGTGGCTACAGATTCTCCTATCTTTCACTATGGTTTGTTACCAACTACTGAATATTTAATACCTATAGATATTAGAAGAAACGTTAAAGGCCTCGTTCGTTACCCATCGAATTCATTTCTGACGAAATAAAAAGAGATCTTGCACAATAAAATTATTAAATCACTACTCGTGGAAAAAAGTGTCATTGAAAGATCCTACATCGTTGCTTAAAAAATGCCTAGAAAATTTCTTCTCTTTTGAATTTTAATGTCTTGGTGTCCTGTCGATTTGGTATAAGCCAAGTAGGTGATAAGAAATCTTTGAAAATAAGCATATAAACTTTTACTTCCGATAAATTTCTAAAGGTAGGATCACACTATAAAATATGGCACAGGTGCCATATTTTCTATGGCGAGAAAAAAAAAACGAATGGCACATAATTATAATCTATGGTACTCACACGATGCCATTTATAATGTGACAAAAAAACTCTATGGCATTGTACGTCTTCCCTGCCCCTTGCCATAGACAAGCCTGCCAGTCGTCACCATTCCATATTGTAGACCATGTGTGTGTGATGAAGCACTCACACGAATGCCATAGATCCTGCCATACGTCTATGGCACCATAGAAAAAACTTGTCGCCATTGACCCAAATAGTTCTATGGTCATGTAAACAAAGATCGATCACACGCTATGGCAAGGGAGATTGCCATATTATATGTCGCTCTGCCATATCGTGTGATCCTACCTTAATATTAGAAATCGGAAGTATTGTGTTCGTTTTTGTAAAAAAAAATATTTTTTTGCTCCAATTTTTTTCATATTTCTGGACGTTTCATAACCTCCTGAGCAACTGTGGTTTTGTGTCGGTCTGTCGGTCCGTCGATCTGTTAAAAATATTCCTTGTAACGCGCAAATTTCGGAAACTACACAACGGATATAGAAGACGTTCTGTAGATGGTCCCATTTTAAATTCATCGATTTCGTACTAGCCGTTCTGGGTGAAAGAGACCATGGGCCTGACCACTAACTTTTTACTTAAACGCTTATATCTCGTGAATGGTACACCTGATTTTGATGAAATTTTGTATATATATATTTTATATGCATATTATTGTTTTAAATAAACTATTTATATTTATTTTTAAACTAATTATAATTATTTAACTCTGATATTCAAGAAAATCCAAAACTTTGGACAAAAAAGTCAAGAAAAGGTTCACCAATTGCCGACTCAGAATTTTTTGTAGAGTCCAGAATGTAGGAAAAACAGTATTCTACCATATAAAACAAATTTAAAGAAAATCAGTTAAGCGGTTTTGGAGATAAAAGTGATTTAGAATAAAATCTCAAAATTGGCACGTCTATACAATGTGAAATCACGAGGAAGTATTGTGTCCATAATTGGCAGTGATCTTGTTGCTGTGGTACCATCAAATATTATCGAAAACGAAAATATTTCTTGAGTAACATGTATGGTAAAAAAAAATCTGGTGTGAACATAAAAGACTGAAGTATCACGCTACATTGTGACGGATTACATTGTAGCTCGTGATTACATGTGTATTTAGTAAATTTCGCCTATAACGACCTCCGGTATAACGACCGAGCGGTTATAGCGACCAAATATCGTAGTCCCTTGGTTTCCCCTATCTTGTTCTATTGATTTTCCACCGGTTGTAACGACCTTGTCTTTAACGACGCCTTTACTTATAGCGACCTAAACTTCAGTTCAAAAAAATGAAAAAATAGAAAGGATTGTCTATCCTGTTAATTTTTGCCGAAACTCTGAACACGACACGTGTCGCTGAACATAGAATCAATGCCACTTTTGTTTTGACTTCTGAACTGCATAGAATTTAAATAATGAGAATATAATATATGTATCGGTAATTGGATTAAGTCTTGCAATAATTATCTTATGAAGGCGAGACAATCTAAAATTACAGAATTTTTCAAAAAATGTATTTATATATGGAGCGCACGAAGAGCTCAGTAGTTAAGCACGCGCTTGCCATTCTGAAGGTCCCGGGTTGGAACCCTCGCGCCGACAAATAAAAATCTATTCAAAGTTTGGTTACAGTTGTTTGTAAGGGATTTCTTCCGGTGCGCTCGTGTTGACCCTGCACCTAACTGGGAAGTATTGTGTCACTTCTCGCCCATCAGATGGGAGGCATACTACGGATTGGGCAGGCTACAACACAGACCACAAGCGTCTACAGTAGCTCCTGTTTAATAGTACATTATTTAAAAATGCTCTTTCCAAATGGTTAAAATAACCGCAATGAACCTGCGGAATTGCGCTATGTATTTTGAAACAAGTCTTGCAACTGTTCATTTGGTACCTAATACTTATAGACTAAATCCTATCTATACTTATAAAAGAGAGTTTAACTCACTCACTCACTGATTCATCACTGTTTCTCCGAACAGGTAATTCCTAGGAAGCTCAAATTTGGTAGGTAGCTTTGTCTTATAGTCTAGATGTGCAATAAGACAGGATTTTTCGAAATTCCCACTACAACACCTGCCATTGGCGAAAAAGGATTTTTTGCTTTACGGCCATGCCTCGGCTCGCAAAGCGGGCGACAGCCCGCTATCTACCTATATCTAAATAAAATGAAATAAAATCACTCGGACTGATTTTAGTCAAGTAGTCTGGCCCGGGTAACAGTCCTACTCGTACCTACAACTGTAGACGAGTCGTCTGATCTGGGGATGATACCGGCAGTAGACAGCTAGACACTGAGGCATCTAGAGATTCTAGAGACTACTCGCACTAGATTACCCAGCTTGTCTGAACAAATTCAACTCTGAGATATTCCCTATTATTATTAAAATTTATCTTTACGAAGCGATTGAAATCTTATTTTACCTTATTATGTTTTGTTTGTTATTATCACTATTATTTTATTTTTTCTTAGCCCAACTTTTGTTACTTTTTACACTTAATTATTTTTATTTTCTTGTATTATATTATATCATTGAAATCATTGTTTTTGCTCAATGCCAAAAAACTACATGGTATCATCACGACGGGGGTGTTACCCTCTATTCGCAGGAAATTTTCAAACCTGCTACCCACATGAACCTCAACCAGCCTGGATGGGGCCGAAATGCCAGCATCACGAAGTCTTCACCTCGCTGGACGTTGCTTAACTTCGGTGATCCTATGAGAACCGTTGCATTCAACGCGTCATCGACGCTGGCTCGGAATTATTATTAAGTATCCTATTAATAACTTTATTATCATTTAACATTATGTGTTTATGCTTTTCTGGCTATCTCGGGACAGGCTCTAATATTTATGTACATAATATCTTCATAGTATAATATAATAAACACTGCATTTAACTCAGGTAGTCCGGTAACGTTCTCCTCCTCCTATAACATAAAAATTGGTCACACAAGACTGACTCACTCTTTCATCTTTACCAAGACCCCTCCTCCTGTGTGTACCTGTGGTGATCCCATGTCTGTTCGTCACATCGTAAACGAATGTCACACTTACAATGCAAACCGCCAATCATATGACCCAAAACCATCTCTACTGAACCCTACCAGCGAAGTGGACTCACTGATGACTTTTCTAAGAAGTATCAACCTCCTTCATCTCATGTAGACCATACAATAAATGGTTAAAGTGCCTAATAATAGGAAAAAAAAGGTCGACATGCCATATTTCAAGTATCTAGCTTTTACAGTGTACCGTAGGCAAGATAAAATTTATTTATAAACAGGCCAACAGGAACATAAAACGTTTTTTGACACTGAAAACTGGCTATCGAAATTTTTCGGTTATTCTATATTTCTTTTATAATATAAGGAAATTAAAACGCACAAAGCAGAATGGCCGTACCCAGCAGTACAGACTGTTCTAAACTAACTTTAAACCTGCAACACAAGCAAAAATTTGATGAAAAGTAACCCCTCAAAGCTTCGATACACTACTTGAGAAAAAGTCGAAATACTAAAAGCTAATGTTTCGACACAAGCTTGCGTCAGAGTATTGCAGGTATATCTCATATAGTGTGGATCAAGTTCAAGTCCCTAGGACTAGATCGATGTTATAACATTTATTTTTTGCATGCGTTATTGAGTAAGACGTATGCTAAATATTAGTGTCATACAGTAGGACTAGAAAATATACACGGCCATAAGGTTAGAAAAACACATACTTCGCAATGTCTCAGGTATGGAGCAGGACTATTAAAAACAGAATTAAGGCCAAGCCACGTGTGTAAAGTACGAAGGGGAAATACATAGAAGGCCGTACCTCGGGTATCAAGTAGGGTAAGATGGTGCGGGTGTTTGAAACACCAAGGCATCAAACGTTAACATTTTAGGTGTCCCGGTATTTTTTATGAAAATAGGAATATAAACAAAAGTATAAAATTTCAAAATTGCCACGTGTATACAATGTGAACCATCAATCACGAGGAACTAATGTGTCCATAATTGGCAGTGTATTTTATTAGATATGTATTAGTTGTTGATGATTACTTGGCTTCAAGTGTTTCAACATTACTTTAAACTACACAATCATATCACGACGCGTATTTTACTAAACATTTGTTTCACATAGAACCTATCAACTCAAATTCTCTTCACCCAGCTTGAGTAGGGTCGGGAATAGTCACCGGAACGTCAAAAGATCATGGTTGATATCGAAACCACCAATTTCCTTATTGTGAGAATGGACATTCTGCTGGCTATTCCCGACTCTATTATGCTGGGTATCCCTATCTTGATAATAATAATACTCTTTAGTGGAAGGTAACCACCAGGCGAGGTTAATGCTCACAGCGTTTTCTACCACCTAACCCTCAGAGTCTTATTATTATGTGGTCACAAACTCAAATTAATGAGGAAAAATTCATGCACTGGGTGGGATTCGAACCAACGGATCCCTAAGCAACCTGGATTACTAGACCAGCGCGTTAACCACTTGAAGAATAGCGGACGATTGACAATAAATTATTCACTTGTGGTTAAGTCAAAAGTTCGTAATTGACATTATTAACTACTGTCTATTATAATGCAGTAATTAAGGTCATTGTAAACACCGCGTTTAAATTATGCAACTGGTTATAATCCGAATTTCGGTTATTTCACAGTTCTTATCTAACATAGAAACTAGAAACCAGTTTGAGTATTAACTTCAAGGGTATCTGTGATCTCTCTACATTACCTATTGCTAACAAAGGTCTACAAGATTATGATGTGTTGAAAATTCCGGTTTTGGTTCAATGGACTAGAGTCCTTTCTGTTTTGTTCTAGTTTTATTCCATTTATTTTCGGTTCCCCAAGTGGGTCACATACTCTGTAGACCTACATTAGGTGAAATTATTATTTTTCTCTTTCTGGAAATTCGGGGTTGTGGAAAAAGTATTTTTTTTTTTTTTTTTTTTTTTGGTAATGTGCAACATTTCTCATGCACGATTACGATGCTAAGAACATGTCTTATGATTTCTCGCACCTTAATAATGGGACTGGGTTCAGTAGATAGTGTACAATAAACTCATCTGGGATAATCAGAAATATCAGTAAGAATAATAATCAGTAAGAATAATAATTTTCACATTTAGCAGTGGTTTTATCCAGGCAATAATTCATGTGTTTCAGTATGTTAATATTGTTGATTGACTATAGCGAATTCCCGACTCTGCTAGGGCTGGGTGAGTACGATCGGGATTGACAACTTTCATTCCGCCTAAGTAGGGTATCACAACGGAAAACCCTATATCCTAGACCGAAGTGCGCGAACACAACGAAGCCCTAGACCGTGGACAATAGGGTAACCCCGGACCGTTACGACATAGAATAATAATCCTACCATGTTATTAAAATACTCAGCGATGTTTTGAAATTCGTCAATATCAAGTTGTCGGTACCAGACTATTTATTGCTAGTTGAAAGCTAGCAAACTTTTCAACCCCAAACCAAAGGGTTGTAGGTTTTATTCCTACTGTGGCAGCATATTGTATTTAATTTAATTATGCTTTTGGATATTCTTTATCTCTATATATAAATGTCAAAGTCACTGACCACTGACTGATCATCGCTCTACAGCCCAAACCGTAAGTCCTAGGAAGCTGAAATTTGGTATTTAGCTTTGTCTTATAGTCTAGATGTGCAATAAGGCGGGATTTTACGAAATTCCCACTACAACACCTGCCATTGGCGAAAAAGGATTTTTTGCTTTCACGGCCATGCCTCGGCCGCAAAGCGGGCGACAGCCCGCTAGTTATCTTATGTATTCAACAGACCATACTTAAACCTAAAGCCGTATGCAACCCAGGGGTGCCGTTCAAAGGTGGAAAAGTGTCAGCCCGCCGAGACGAACACTTTTGATTCCAGGATTATTTTTTTTGTATCTCCTAACGAAAACACCCATCTACCGCTTTCGGGCGGTATACGTGCCGAACGGAGCAAGATAGAAATAAACCAATAGTCGGCAAATTACTTTAAATTATTTGTAGAATACGAATCAAATGTTAATTTTAAAATTCGAACATAATTTTCGGCAACGGCACCCCCGGGAGGGCGGGTGCCGTTGCCGTTCAAAGGTAAAAAAAGTGTAAGCCCGCCGAGACAAACACTTTTGATTCCCGGTAAAGTTTTGTAACACCTACCGTAAGGCCGAAACTGCCTGGCGCCGCATTCGGGCGGAACACCCGCTTAACGAAGCTATATGAAAAACCAATAATTGTGTAGAGGGTTGTGAGTTGGAATGAAAAGACTATGCCCAGCAGTCCAGACTTGTGAAGATTTAGATATAGATTTGCTTTTCGTTTTTATGATTTCAGTTGGGTTTGGGTAGTCATTACAGTGTGGAAAGATGTAAAAGTGAGAAGTTCTATACATTTTTAAACAAACATGAAAAATAGTACAGCATTTAGTATAGCACGGCGCACGCTACAGTTGGAGGAGTCTTTTAAAATTTTCGTAGAATACGAATCGAAAATCAATTTTAAATTTCGAACACATTTTTCGGCCAACTTTGATCGCCGCCCCTGAGCGGGCCCGCCTGGCGGTGCCTTTCAGAGGTGGAAAGAAATCAGCCTAGCGAGCGCTACATGATTGATTCTCGAGTCGAAATAAGTATCTCGCAAGATCAAAGGTACACCCTAGTAGCACCGGTTCTCGTTCTGTAACCGAAGTTAAGCAACATCCAGCGAGATAAGGAGTTGGATTGGTGAGCATTCAAATTCGAATTCTCGTGATGCTGGCTATTCCCGGCCTCACTCAGGCTGGTTGAGGTTATTTTGAGTATCAGGTTTGCGAGTTTCCTGCAAATGGAGGGTAAAAATCCCATCCTGATATAACCATACAGTTGATGTTCTAGTCTAGTTATAGAAAATAAACACGGCTTAATGATTCTTTCTAAACATGAATACCTACCCATATAATAACATGGCATCTCTACGAGTATGCAACATGCAATGACCTTTTCACTCTTTGTACTAAAAAGACACTGATTCCATACTGTCCGCTGTTAGTACATTTTTTAAAGTACATTTTTAGAAAATGCTTAATTTCGTTGGAAAATAATTGAAAAAAAAATTAGGAAAATACATTTTTTTAAATGAAAACATTCAACGTCTTCATTTATGTAAAAAGAAATACCGAACTATTAAAAAAAATCGGGTCTCTGTAGCTGCGTGAAATTCCGGTCCCTGTAATTATATGGTGTGCATGTATAGGGGTGTGTGTGTGTGTGTGTGTGTGTGTGCGTGAGAGAGAGAGAGAGTTTTCCAAGAGTTTCGGATTCTGTCAGCTTCAAGACGCCAGACATTTGACTCAGTGAGACTTGGAATCCATTTTCCCTAAACTGGAAAAAAAGTATTTATTTATTTTCTTCTTTAGTTATTCATCGAATTTTTAGTTAGTCCTATTATTTTTTCAGTCAATCTGTTGGAAGGATTGAGTCAATCTGTTGGTTAAAGGATTGGGTCAATCAGTTTGAGCACTATTTATTTCTTATGGTGTTGCAAAATTGGTGTCGGAAATTCGACATTATGAAGAAAAAAAAATTGGTCTCATGCACACAATAAACACAAAATTGACGTGAGTTTAAAGTAGCTTTTTGCTTGTAGTAAAGGTTGTTCCGTGTTAAAAAAAAAAAAAAAAAAAAACAAAAAAAAAAAAAAAAAAAAACAAAACAAAACAAAACAAACAAACAAAATAATTGAATTTAGTAGTTGAAGACAAATCAATAATTGCATAAATATTGGGCTCTGTTTCATATTATTTTCAGCAAAAGGAAAATTAAGAAGCTAAAATACCTACATTAAAATTCCTAAATCAAATATCCAAGTTATTATTATTATTTATTTTTTGTAGTTGAGTGTTTCACAGCCTTTTTTATTTAGTAGCCATGAAGCTTATACTGTAGACTCTGTAGAGTGTACACACTTGTGGTCTGTGTTGTAGCCTGCCGATCCCGTAGTATGCCTCCCCTCTAATGGGCGAGAAGTGACACAATTTATACTTCAAATTATCCTAATAATTATTATTATTTTTAATATAATTATTATAATATAGTAGAAAAATTAAAAAAAAACAACAACGACAACAACAAACTAAATAGTTATCCTATTTGTGTTAATCACTTTCGTGATGTCACAACTACTCAAACTCGCTTTACTAAATCTAGGCTGAAACCGGGACTTGAACCACCGACCTCCAGGTTATAAGTCCGCCGCCTTATCGATCAAGCTACTGAGGTCGGTCTACAAACTAAAATATTTTGAATGCTTTATTGATTCATCGCCACGGTCACAAGGGCTGAAATCTCGAGCCCCTATTTCGAACCCCGGGCATTTTCATACGGCTGGCTTCACCCAAGTAGAAGCCGAGAAGTTAATGGGTGTAGAAATCTTCACACTGAATAAATTCGAAGCTCCCGCCTGATCATTGTCGAAGGAAAATATTTTGCGAAAGGAAAATGAAGAAAACAGGAAAAAAGCTGAGAAAAAGGAAAGAACTAACGATATAATATATCTCCCTTGCCTTAATCCAATTTTAGCTTATGTTGCTACTGGGGTCGGCATTGTTCAACCTCATGTTTGAGGTTGGTAGGATGAAGCACTTTTTTTATGGCTGGATACCGTTCCTAACGCCAACGATTCTATTTGGTTTTAACATCCTGGATTGGGACGGGGGTGTTACCCTTCATTCGCTGGGAATCGTACCAGCTACGTACCCACATTAACCTCACCCAGCCTGGGTAGGGCCGGAAATACGAGCCTCACGTGTTTGGAGGGAACAGAATTTTCAGGAGGGAAGGAAATCAGGAAAGGACTGAAAAAGGAAATTGAGTCGAAGAAAAATCGTGGATAATATTTCATACTAAATAATAATAATACTCTTTTTTGGAAGGCAACTACCAGGCGAGCTTAATGCTCAAAGCATTTTCCACCACCTAACCCTCAGCGTCTTATTATTATGTGGTCACAAAGTCAAATTCACATGCACTCGGTGGTATCCGAACCAACGGATCTCTACGCTACCTGGATTACCAGACTAGCACGTTAAACACTTGACAACCAGAGACAATAGTACCTACTTTTTGGAAGATGATTTTTAAATCAGCTTACAGTTTGAATCTAAAATAGGTACTTCACCAACATTATAGGGTTGATAGAAATCTTCCATTAAAATCTTCCATCAGAGGAGAGGTATACTACGGGATGGGCAAGCTACAACACAGACCACAAAAAAGCGCACGAATAGCGCAGTGGTTAAGCACTCGCTTGCCATGCGGAAGGTCCGGTTCGAACCCCCGCGCGACAAAAAATTGTAATCAAAATTTGATTACAGTTGTTTGTAAAGGATACCTTCCGGTGCGCTCGTGTTGACCTAGCACCGAATTGGGAAGTATTGTGTCACTTCTCGCCCATCAGAGGGGAGGCATACTACGGAATGGGTAGGCTACAACACAGACCACAAACGTCTACAGTAGCTGCTGTTTCATAGCTACGAAATAAAAAGGCTGTGAAACACTCATCATTTAGTAGCTGAAGTTGAGTTGCAGAGAAAACAGTGAAGAAAGTAAACTGAAAACAATGAGGTTTTGATAAGTACAATAAATGCTTCTGCTGTGGCTGTGGTGTTCGTAATAAATTAGACAGTTATTAAGATGTCATTAAGGAAAGTAAACAAGAAAAAGCGAAGAATCATTTCTTTTCCAAGAAATTACTTTGCAGTTCTTAGAATTATTCTGAGTTTTAATATTTTCTTATCTCTCTCTTTCTTTTTCCAATTCTATCATTTATTTCCTCTAATCCATCTATTTCTCTTTCTCTCTCTTTCTTTCTCTTTCTCTCTCTCTCTCTTTTTTCTGTCCAAAAATTTAATAAGTTATCTTTAAATGTGTTTAATTTGTACATTAAATTTATGTTCAAAAGTTATTTTATTCAATTCAAAATTTCTCTCTCTCTCTTTCTATCTCTCTCTCTCTCTCTCTCAAAAATCACATAATTGCACAAACTCTGCTTAATGTATAACCTACTCAGGACTCGAACCAACGGCCTCCAGGTTTGTAGCTGGGTGGAAGAGATTGCCATAGGCAATAACCCCGCCCTATAGTTAGGACATATGTTTATATATATTTTTCTATTCTTTTTCCTTTTTATTGTATAATATATTGTTTCATTTTTTTTTTTATTGTTATAATAATTATTTGTAGTGTACATCAGTATAATCGGTATAAACAGAAAAGTGAGAAGTTGTGCTAGATGTAACATTGTACATGAATATCAGAAATACGTCTTTTTATAGCTAATAAAGTCTTTTTTTTTTTAAGTGGGGTTTTAACGTCATTATTCCTGGTTTGTTTTTATTTTTCCATTGTTTATCTTTAAAATTACCGAAACGCATTTTTCTTTCACGAATCCCGCATCCACGTTCATGGAAGCTAAACTTGGAGGAAAATGGAAATAATTGAGAAAAAAAAAAACCGAACCTGGAAAAAAATAAAACATAATCCAAAATAAAAACGCGTCTAATTTGTGCTACACCTCTCAAATCTGTGCCTATCTACCTATCTGACTGATTGGTTGTCTGACTGTCTGTTCCTAACACCACAGTCTAAGCGGTAACAGATATCAGCCAAGCTTAACAGTTCCATCGACAAGGCAGATGGTGTTCAACGTGACATCAACGCTGGTGGCTATACATAGGACTTTTTTTTTTTTTTTTTTTTTAAATTGGGGTTTAACGTCGCTTTCAACTGCCATGGTCATATCACGACGGGGGTTTTACCCTCCATTCGCAGGAAAACTCACAAACCTGCTACTCACATTGACCTCACCCAGCCTGAGTGGGGCCGGGAAAAGCCAGCGTCACGAGAATTAGAATTTGAATGGTCACCCATCCAAGTCTTAACCTCGCTGGATGTCGCTTAACTTCGGTGTTCTGAAGGGAACCGGTGTATTCAACATGCCATCGACGCTGGCTTATAAAGTCTTTAGTAATAATAATAAAAAGAAAAATAATAATAGCTATAATACAATGGACTGATATCTTTTTCATAAAATCAACATTCAAATTACCCTTTGATATTGCCTGTTTTTGAAACCTCTCATTAATTGACTCCATCCGGACAGTGAAAAATCCCTTTTTGACTTTTCAGGGGGAAAAAAAACCTCGAGCTAGAATCACGTCGAATTTTTTATCCCTCTCATTTTCACCTTTTATCCCTCGTCAAACTCCCTTCACTTTCATTTTTCCCTTATTCCCTCTTCTCTTTTATCCTCTGCTGGAACTGACAGAACGGAAATTTCAAAGAAGAAAAGTCAAGATGAAAAAATATATCGGATATCAGAATGAAAGACGGGGGGGAAGGAATAGGTGTTTGAAGTGCCAAAGTGCTTACTCGTAAATAAAACGATCACAATACTTCCGATTTTTCAGCGTGTCTGCGTGTTATTATTTTACTCCGTCGAGATTTGAATTTAACCTTCCAACGTCCAATCCATGTAATTTAGAAAGAAGTCTACTGGTTCAAGGGGACAATTTTTATTTAAATTATACAAATTTAAATTTTTCTTTAATTTTTTTATCAGAATATTGTAGATAAATCTACCCCATCATGCAATAGTAAATGCAATAGTAAAGGAAGAGAATGCCAAAGGCATTATCACCACCCTTGATCAAACTTTGTTTATATTTGATTAATTATACCTTTTGACTGTACCTGTATATAAAAATTGTAAATAAAGATTGATCTAAATTGTTGAATAATAGTATTATTGTATGTGTATGCATATAAATAGTGTATACAGGTATACTATGTAATTGGGTGCTGGCTAACTTTTGTAAAGCCAACACCTGTATTGTACTGCACTCTAAATAAATTATACGTATACTTAAAAAAACCCAGCTACCCTAACTTGAATGGGCGAGGAAGTAAAAAAAATAGAAAGCACATTTCAGCATAATGAACACGGACAAGACAATACTACAGAGCTTTGCAGTGAAGCATGGATAAAAGATTTGAACAATGGTGCCAGATTTGAGGCAAGAATGTAGAAAATTTCAGAGGCAATAGTTCTATTCTATGTAGAAGCGAATGAGGAGAGGCAGGCTCGAAGAAAAAGGAAAACAATAAAATGAAGAGGAAATAAAAGGAAAAGAGAAGGGAATCAAAGCATAAATACACTGCCAATTATGGAATTTTACTAACAATATAAATTTCGTTTTATTTAAAACTGCTCTAAATAAAGAGTTGCCAGCTGACGGAGTATACAACATTCTTGTTATTAGTTAGTTAAACATGATCACATGTCATTGTATACACTTGGCGATTTTGAGATTTTACATTCAATTACTTGTATCTCCAAAACAGCTAAAATAATTTTCTTTAATTTGGTTTTAAATGGTATAATACCGTTTTTTCTACATTTATAATGCTACAAAAAATCACTTATCGGCACTTCGTAGACCTCATTTTGGCACTATTTTGTCAATTTTTTTGGATTTTCTTAATTTTCAAAGCTAAATCACAATGACTTCAAATGTAATTGTAATTGCACTATGTAAAAGGCTAATACGCATAAATATACACAATATTATTAGAATCGGTTGTACTGTTACCGAGATATAAGAGTATAAGTAAAAAGTTAGTTGTCAGTAAAATTATTGAGACACAAGAATAATAAGAAATGAAAATTGTGACAGCGGAAAAACAAAAGTAATTATGATTATAGAAAATGAGAATTGTAGAAATAGCAAAGATAAAACAAATGTGGAGAGATAGTGAAGATTACAATTTTATTTAGAACTTTCGAAACATTATAAAACTGAAATAATAAATAAAATAAAATATATTTTTCGAACGCTATTTCAATAATAATAATAATAATGATACTCTTTAGTGGGAGGCAAAAACCAGGCGAAGTTAAAGTTCAAAGCATTTTCTACTACCTAAACCTCAGAGTCCTATTATTAAATGGTCAAAAACTCAAATTGATGAGGAAAAATTTATGCACTGGGTGCGATTCGAACCAATGGTTCCCAACGATACCTGGATTACCAGACTAGCGCGTTAACTACTTGACTACCAGTGCCAGAGGGAGTTTTCAAAAAATTTGCCAGTTGCCAAGCTACATTTCTCCGGTGTTACAAAAATGGTAATTCCACGTAAGGTGTTACACTTATGTAACACCGAGGCAAAATCTGGTGTTACATTTTTGTAACACCAGGGTCTGGACAGGGTGTTACATTAATGTAACAGTGGCACGGAAAGTGTTAATGATTAATTTAAATAGGTAGCTGATACCCAAATTAATAAAAATGGAGGTTACATTTATAATACAAGTCAGCCATATGTGACAAATTATATATTAAAAAAATAAGAATAGGATTCATTGTCATCATATTATTATGAATATACAGGGTGAGCATAAAGTCTCACCCCACCCTCCGTATCTCGAGAATGGCTTATAATACAAGAAAACGCAAAAACACGTATCCCTTCGATTTTAGGGGGATTAATTTTCAGCCAAAAAAAAATTTGCCTACACGGCCCCAGTCAGGCTGGGCATGGACCAACTTTAAAATCTTCAATAGAATGGTATGTTTTGTGGCAAATAGTTTTAAAGGTCTCATAGAGAAAAGTTCATTACAACAAATTTTAGTGAGCTACGACTTACCGTTCTCGAGATACAGGGTCGGACGTCCTGCGTAATATCCATATATTTTGACCTATAACTCGTTGACCGTAAATTCCAGAAAAATGAAATTTGTTGATAAATACTCCTTATGGCAAGAACTTTCGAACCAGTTAAAACTTGATTTGTTTTTTCGTTGAATTTTTTCGGACTGTTCGTCCGGCTGGCTGACGAAACCGACCAGAAACTAAGATCAACAGAGTATGTCGAGTTATAACTTTTTCGACAGGGCTTGTCATAAGGAGTTACTATCAACAAATTTCATTTTTCTATAGTTTACGGTTAACGAGTTATAGGTCAAAATATATGGATATTACGCAGGACGTTCGACCCTGTATCTCGAGAACGGTAAATTGTAGCTCACTGAAATTTGTTGTAATGAACTTCTCTCTATGAGACCTTTAAAGCAATATGCCGCAAGACATACCATTCTATTTAAGATTTTAAAGTTGGTCCATGACCAGCCTGACTGGGGCCGTGTAGGCAAATTTTTTTTGGCTGAAAATTAATCCCCCTAAAATCGAAGGGATACGTGTTTTTGCGTTTTCTTGTATTATAAGCCATTCTCGAGATACGGGGGGTGGGGTGAGACTTTATGCTCACCCTGTATAATAATTTGTTGCATATTGAATTTATGAACTTCTGGGATTTTATCTACAAACTATGTGGGCAAATTCCGGGTTTGATTAAATTTTTCATTTAACCAAACCAATTTGTGGTTGAGTTGAAAAAATTAACCAACTAAACCAGAAAAAAGCACAAAGTCAACATGAAGGGCTTAAAAAATTTGGATGAATGAACAAAGAGATGATAATAAAAGTCCAGAAAAAAAAATCAAAACAATAATAACAAAAGCAAATCAGATACAGCAACTAACGAAATCCCTAATGAGACTTCTTGTAGCTATTAGGAAGAGAGAAAAAAACACGACAACATCCTCTAAAGAAAATGAGAACAATCCTCAGAGGGAAATAAAGGAAGTTGCATTACATGGAAAAAGTTCCATTAGTTGCATTGCACGTTGCATAATCACAATAAATGGCAGGCGTGCATAAAAAGTTTGAACGTCGAGCAGCGAAACACATTTTGCAACTTTGAAAATGATATTCTGTGCTGTAGAAAGCACGTGAATTATATTATTATTATTTCCGGGCTATTTCAATGCACTTGAAACTTGAATATCTCGAGCGGAACTTTTTTTCTTTCTTTTTAAGAAGAGATAATAATATATCATTTCCTAGAAATATTGGAAATTTGAGAAATCACGTGTCTCGCGAAAAAGAAGTCTACAATACAAACACGATGATAGCAATAAATTTTATTTTACTTATTTATTTTACAAAGAATACCTATGTTTTTTGTTTTACAAAAATAAAATAAATGGTTATGACTTAAAAATACATATTAAATTGAATTTCCTGATTTCAGTAAAGAGTGCATAACAATACATCAATAAACCAGCGTCGATGGCGCGTTGAATGCACCGGTTCTCGTTGGATCACCGAAGTTAAGCAACGTCCAGCAGGCTGGGTGAGGTTAATGTGGGTAGCAGGTTTGTGAGTTTCCTGCGAATGGAGGGTAACACCCCCGTCGTGATATGACCATGCAGTTGAAAGCGACGTTAAAAACCAAAAAAAAAAAAAATAAAAAAAAAAAATACATCAATATCTCTATCTCATTGACAAAAATAAATTCATGTTGAAATTTATTTCTGATAAGATTTAATAATTTCATAAATTAAAATATTTATAAGAGAAATTTCTTCCCTCTTATACCTATTATAATTTATGAAAACTTATCAGGAAAAATAAGTAAAACATGAATATTTCTTTTATTATTAGAAGACAGATTAATCAACATGGAATTATGACTTCATTAAAATATCTAGACTTCATCAACCCACTTCATTAAAATAAAATATGTACGTGGGACTCAACCCAAGGACCTCCAGTGTACGAGTCCGCAGCGGTGAACCATCGAGCTACCGAGGTCAATTTATTCAAAATGGGACACTGCATTCCCAAACTTCAACATTACACGTCTTCGGGATGCATATTAGAAATCTAAATATTTAAACAGGCAATATTTAAAATATTTAAGAGTCAAGCTTGTGTAGCGGACTTACAAAAATGAAAAAAGTGTAGAAACCTTAGAGAGGGTCAAAGGAGTGTAAATTTGAGAAAGGGGAGTTAATTTGAGGATGGGCTGTTGAGATATAAAGCAGTAGGGGTACAAATAAGTGAAAACAGGATACACACCTGAGAATAGCTCCAAATTTTAGAAAAGAGAGTAAAAAGCTGAAGGGGTACGTACAATCACCAGCGGGGCAGGATTTTTTCTGCTCTATACTTGGGTGTTCGGGGTCCACTCATACCTTGTGAAGACAAATGAGTAGCTGCTTCAATGTTAGCAGCAACCAGTGGCGGAATTATAGGCAAAAATAAGATATTGGGATAATAACGGAAAAGTTCTATAATTCTGCGCTACCCACTGAAATTGGGATGTAATAACACAAAGCAACTTATTATTATTATATGAAGGAGTAAGGCTACAAATAAGTGAAAAAAAGGGTACAAACCTGAGAAAGGGTCAGATGGGTGCACATTTGAGAAAAAGAAGTTGACTTGAGGGTGGGCTTTTGAGATATGAAGCAGTAGGAAAAAAGGGTATAAAGCAGAGAACGGGTGCAAATTTGATAAAGGGTCAGAGGGGTGCAAATTTGAGAAAAGGGCGTTAACTTAAACATAGGCTGAAGGGGTACAAAATTGAGCAAAGGGTACAAACCTAAGATAGGGTCAGAGGGGTGCAAACTTGAGAAAAGGGAGTTAACTTGAACATAGGCTGAAGGGGTACAAAAATGAGCAAAGGGTACAAACCTAAGACAGGATCAGAGGGGTGCAAACTTGAGAAAAGGGAGTTAACTTGAACATAGGCTGAAGGGGTACAAAAATGAGCAAAAGGGTACAAACCTAAGACAGGATCAGAGGGGTGTAAACTTGAGAAAAGGGAGTTAACTTGAACAAAGACTTGAAGGGTACTGAGCCGTGCGGGAGGTTATTTGCTTATCCAGGTTATTACAAAGTTGAATCCTTTAGGAAAGTTTACCGTGACGTCATCCAAGACAAGCTAATGTAGTGATCTCGGAAATCTGATCCTCCCTGACATTATAAGGAGACAAAGAGATCAGTGGTGTGGGTTGAAATTAAAAAGGGGTTTCTTTTTTTATTTTTTATTTTTATTTTATTTTTATAGATGTTTAGTCTGACTATAAACAGGGAGTAGACCAGCAGTCTGGTTGGGGGACTATAAACAGGGAGTAGACCAGCATTGGCTTGGTTCTGGAGGCCCTTGTCAATTATTAGCCTTATTGTAAATAATAATAATAATAATATCGTCTTATTTATACTGCCCGATTAGGACTATTAAAGTCCCATTATTCCAGCAGTAAGCCCAAGACATATTATTATGGTAAAAATCCCAAATGGGAGGATAACTTGTCATGTCTCGGCTGGGTTTCGAACCCACGACCTCTGGAATCTTTGGATTCACTCTGGAATCTTTGGATTACCACTGAGCTACCGGGACAGACAGTGGTAGAAGTGATGAGTCATTCCTCCACTGTCTGGCTACCATCGTTCACGATGACGCCACCCTATGTTGATAGATGTTTATTTTACAACAAAGGTTTATAACAAGGTCTCTTTTTTACTTTCCTTATCTTATAAAAAGGAAATTAATGGAATCACTTAAAAAATTCTATAGTTTTTTTCGGTGCTAAAACACGTTTAAGCGTTCTCAGTGCTTGAATCCAAAGTTTAGGTCATTGGTTCATGTGTCAGTCGGACGGTGGTGCCAAGGGCGGCTTTCGGTTGCCTTTCAGGGGCGTTCGGCAGTTCTGGCTAAACGGTAAGGAATATTATGATATTTTTTAAGAATAAGTTTTCCTTATGAATAATAAATTATTATAAAACCTGGTTGCAGGGTTTCAGCTGAAACACTTATGAATAATAAAAGATTCGATATGTTTTTTGATAACTGTGAGGTAGAATGATTAGCAAATTTACGATGAGAAGAGATTAATGATGGCGGAATTATGAATAATTCTTAGCAGGCGGCCACAACGAGGGTCCTGGCCTATACCGTACACCTTAGACTCTAGACCCTCGACCCTGGTACCTACAGTTTGATATAGACGATTTTCAGGACTCCGTTGTGGCCGCTTACATTCAATAGGTAGTCAAGTGGTTAACGCGCTAGTCTGGTAATCCAGGTAGCCTTGGGGTCCGTCGGTTTGAATCCCACCCAGTGTATGAATTTTTCCTCATTAATTTGAGTTTGTAACCACATAATAATAAGACTCTGAGTGTTAGCTGGTAGAAAATGCTCTGAGCATTAACCTCGCCTGGTGGTTACCTTCCACTAAAGAGTGTTATTATTATTATTAATAGCATGGTTACATTTACTCGAGGTACTGTCTTTACTACAGGGTTCAGGATATAATATTATGTAGGCCTGTGTTGTGTCCTTGCACTCATAATACTACGCTACCCACTAAACTCGTGCTATAAAACACAAAGAAAAGTATTTATTTCTTTACGTCTGAAATCTTCTCTCAGCCACGCCACTGATACTGCGACATAGCGCCTGATATTTTAATCTGTTATGAGTTTCATGTTATCATAGGGCGGTGAAGTTGATTATTTTGAGACTAGAACAGAGCAGAGTTCATGTGGATTAAACGGAGAAGATGAGAGGAGAAAAGAAAAAAATAGATAAAAGAATATTAAAGGTAACGAAAAACACAGTAAATAAAAAAAACCAAAGTTACTAAAGAGGTTCTTTAGTAATATGAAAAAAAATTGAAGTTGGAGTAAAAAAAAATTTTTTTTTTTACAAAAAGAAGACAAATCTTTCGATTTCTAATATTAGAAATTTCTCGGAAGTAATATTTCAAGGAAATTACAAAAAATTGAGAAGGAAATTACAAAAAGTAACATAAAATTAATAAGGTAATAATAAAAATAACAGATCCCTGTTTATTAAAACAGGGATCAAAGAGAGAGAATATAAAGATGTGTTAAATATCTTGTAAATATAAAAAAAATACCATCAAGAGAATTTTGAAGAATTTCGGTTCAGTAGTTGGAAAAACATTAAAAAGGCATAGAATTCATCCCACAAACTGGAGATTAGATAAAGTTTCTTAAAGAGAAAGAAAGTTCCCAGTGTAAAGAGATGGAATAAAGTTTGGTAAAGAGGGAATTATTCTAGTGTAGAGAAGCGATATAATTCATCCCAGAAACTGGATATTAAATAAAGATTGGTAAAGAGGGAATTATTCTAGTGTAGAGAAGTGATATAATTCATTCCACAAACTGGAGATTAAATAAAATTTGGTAGAGAGGGAATTATTCTAGTGTAGAGAACTGATATAACTCATCCCACAAACTGGAGATTAAATAAAGTTTGGTAGAGAGGGAAATATTCCAGTGTAGAGAAGAGAGATGGATGAATTTTTTTTAAAGAGAGAAATCTCCCAGTGTAAGGAGGAGGAATAAAATTCGGTAGAGAGGGAATTACTCCAGTAACTCCAGTGCTATAATTCATCCCACAGACAGGAGATTGGATGAATTTTGGTAGAGAGGGAAATATTCCAGTGTAGAAAAGAGGGATGAAATTCATCCAACAGACAGGAGATTGGAAGAAGTTTGATAGAAAGGGAGAAAGGGTAGTTTCAGAAAGAGGGATAAAGTTCATTCCAAAAATAGGACGTAGATTTATGATGGGAAGTTCGATCTTGAAGTTTTCTTTGAAGCTCGAGTTTACCTAACAAGTTTCGACAGGATGTTTAATTTTAAGAGAAGGTTCATGTTTAAGAGAGAAAGAGAGAGAGAGAGAGAGAGAGAGAGAGAGAGAGAGAGAGAGAGAGAGGAGAGAGAGAGAGTAGTATGGAAACTTCTGCTGAAGTATCATCATGATAGTCCCGAAATTTCAAAGAGTAATTATTTCAAGTTGTTAGATAGTATAGGTTTTATTTGTTATGTATACTGAACTTCTATTTTAGTTCGGAAGTGACTTGCACATTATTATATCTAACCGAACGCAGGGACCGAAGCGAGGTTATGTTTTAACTTGGGTATTTATTGGACAATTTGGCGTTCGTACAATCAATTAACTAAAAATGGAGTATCCAAGAAAATGACCGATTGGATTTACTCATACTACAAGGACAGAAAAGTATTTATCAAGATGGATGCGTTACAAGTGGATAAATACACTGGAATACAAAACATGGGAGGGAAAAATGTATATGGGCCAACGTCGGCTAGACGGGGCTTGAGTCAAGGATCAATTATGTCTGGATTGCTGTATATACTATACGTCAGTATGATTGAGAAGAAGCTGAGTAACAACTATACAACAATAATTGAATTTGTGGATGATCTATGTATAGGATGTACTGGTTCTACACTAAGCATTGCACAAAGAAGACTCCAAAGCAGACTCAACTTACTAACAAATATGTTATTGGAACTACAAATTAAAATATCACCAAGTAAAAGTAACATATGTATATTTACAAGACACAGGGTAAGATGGAGTCCCAGAATTAAGATAGACCAATGTACAGTGAAAGTTGTTAAAAAAGTAAAGTTTCTCGGAGCCTGGTTTGACGAAAAATCTACATGGCAAAGTGAAATAGATCACATACAGAATAAGGTACAAAAGGGTATCAATCTAATGAGAATGATCAGTGGCGTATCGTGGGGAGCACATCCTTTGGTGCTGCTCAATATTTATAGGTGCCTGGTGAGAGCGCACTTTGATTACAGTGGAATGCTAGTAAGCACAGCAAGTAACACTCGACTTCAGAAGATTGACGTGCTTCAATATCGAGCGCTGCGAATAGTTATGAATCATCTCCAATCAACACCTAAACAAATCATTAATTTTGAGACATTAGAGTTACCCTTGCACATAAGAAGACAGCTGGTTACCTTTAAGTATTATGTAAGTAGAAAACAATACCTGAACCTACCTATACACCAATACCTTGAAAACTTAAGACCACACCTTAGAGAGGTATTCTGGAGGCGGAAGAGAAGACCTATCTTGAGTATTGTCTATCAGAAACTTAGAACAGACCAAAACATGCAGACCATGGAAAAAGCCCCATACTTTGAAAACCAATTAGAAGAGATATATTATCATATCAGATGTAACGAGGGAGAATTCCAAAAAAATCAACCAGGGCTAAATGAAATTTTTCTTAAATTCAAAGAACAAAGTGAAGCACACATGTTTATTTACACAGATGGATCGGTGGATAAGGAGCAGAAGAGGAGTGCATTTTCAGTGTATAACGAGCTAACAGGAGAAGTCCTAAGATACAAAATAAATGAGGTTACTAGCTCATGGTGTGTTGAGGCGTTAGGAGTACTAGAGGCTCTAAAACTCATGTATTATCAAGAGTACACTGGCACTGATGTTGTAGTTGCAACGGATTCAAAAAGCGTCATTGCGTCCTTGAGCTCAACAAAATGGAAGAACATGAATAACACTATTGTCATGGAAATTAAGCGATATTACAAAAGTTTGATAGAAAGAAAAAACCAAATACTTATGCTATGGATACCTGGACATGAAGGAATAGTGGGGAATGAAAAAGCTGATGAAGAAGCAAGGAGAGCATTGGAGAGTGGAGATGACTATGAAGTGAAGAAAGATCCTGGAATGAAGATGCGAGAAGTGAATGAATTAATGAGAAGAAAGTTTCAGCAGTGGTATGACAAGAAGAGTGAAATCACCGGAGTCCAGTTTAAGATGTTGAATGAGAAGATACCTACAAGTATGTGGATAACAAGACGAATGAATAGAAGAATAATTGTGACTTTATCGCGAATAAGATGTAAGCATGCCCGGTATCCTGTGTATTTGAATAGAATGGGTATGAGTGAAACTGATGAATGTGAGTGCGGTGAAATGGGTGAGTTGAACCATGTGATGCTAGCGTGTGAGAAAATGAGAGGTATGAATGAGTTTTACAGTGAAATTCTACCATTTGTAAAAAACATTTCCTATTAATGTAGACTTTTTATGTATGGATACAACTTCAAAACAGTTTAAGAGTTTTTATAGATTTATTTTAAAAAACAATATTGTAATTTGATTTAAATTTTATTGTTCTTGTACTATCAAAAATAAATAAAGACTGGCCAAAGTGGACTTGTACCCGCTTAGGCTCAATAAAAAAAAAAAAAAAAAAATTTGGCGTTCGTTTGTCTGTCTGTCTGTCTCTCTGATAACTCTCGAATGAATCCTTCAAAATTATTGAAATTTAATATTTTATAGGTACTTGTTTCTTGGGGTCCTGTAATTTGTATTTGGGCCGAAATAGGTTACTCGGCTCCACATGGGGATCGTTTGGGTGAAAATTGAAAACGATTTTTCTATTTTTATTGAAAAAAGCAAGGCTCTTCAAATCTTGTAGTGTGATTAAAAAATATATTTGTAATCAGTAATGATCTTAACAGCTATGGGGACCGGTCAAAACGGGAAGAAGTTGATTAAAAAAAAAAAAAAAATTAAAACCCACCGAGTTTGGAATGGAATGAATGTTATCGTCCTGCAGCTTGATATGACAGTTATAATTTGATAAGAGAATCTCTGTGAGGATTACGGCTCAGAGAATTATTAGTTTGTAAGATAACTTTCAATAAGAAAAAAAGTACATTACTTACAACATTCTCTATGTTGTAAGTAATAAGTACGCTTCCTCTCGGTAGTGAGTTTGAAGAAGTGTTTTACTTTTGAAATATATTTTACATTATTTATTAAATAAAGTTTCAGAGACCGAATTTTAATTAATTCGTCATGATAAGTGTATGTAGGTACCAACCTAAAAAGAGCATAAATGTAATTTCGTCATCATCATTGTGTACTGTGTAGCTTTGTCAACCTCGACGGTTGCCAAATTCAATAGTTTAGCATTTAGATCTACTCCATTATTGATTTTTTTCTATGGGGCGGATAATTGACAATGGCCCCCAGAACCATGTCAAACATGACTTTTTATCATTGGCAAAAACATTTGAAAGATTTTTTAACTATGATATTGTATACTGAAAGAACTGTGTGCTTGATGTTATTTGTGCGATATATTTATGTATGTATATCGTCACTAAAAAGTAAAATTTTGATAAACAAGAAATCCCTATTTCAAGAAACATGATAATTCATTATTTAGAAATTTAATAGAACCATTATCGCCCATCCTCAGTGATTTCTCCATTAGACCAATAAGCTTTATTGCACATTGCGTACTTAGATAAATACACGGCGTGCATAAAAATGCAGGAACTTTAACTTACAGATTTGACCTGTGGTGAGTTGTAGAATCCTCGCGGTGCAGAAAGGAAGAAGGCTGAAGACTGAATCTCCTCTTGAACTGATGTCGCCCCTTCATTTTGTCTGGAACAAAATTTGAAAGAAAAAAATTAAATTGATAATATTACCTATATTTATTTATTATATAAATATATATTTTTTAATAATAATAATAATAATAATAACAGAATATTTTCTATGGATGATGAAAAATCCATATAGCTACCCACTATAATTTTATCGCCAAATTTAAACGATTTGAACTGTTCATTAAGACGCGACGTATTCATAATATTATTGACAGTATAGATAAAAAAATCCCTCTGATATATTTTAAAAACATAATATAATTGACATGTAAACTTTGTTCAATAGAGTAAATCAATCTAAACTAGAATATCAAAAAAAAAAAAAAAAAAAAAAAAAATTGAAAAAATAATACCTAATAAAATACCAAAAAAAATAAAAAAAATTACTACTTAAAATAGGATTTTAATTTAACAATATTAATAGGAATAAAATTATCTTTCAGACAAATGAAAATGCATAAAAAATAAAGTAATGGGAAGTTTCCATTCTAAGGAAATCACATTCAAATTCTTCGGGCTCTTAAGTGCCTATCTCATTTGAGCGAGGAAATGTCTTTTATTTTATTGCTCTTTTAATTTTTTTCATTTTCATTTTTTTATATATAGCCTCACAAAGAGCTAAACACAACTCACCGCTTTTACTACTTTGGTATTTGGAGACATAAAAAAATCGCAACATGACGCTTATTTTTTATGATTCTCAGCCTCCATTGCAACTTTCTCATTATGAGATTTCAAGAGAGGGAATAAAAGTATAAGAGAAAGAGATAGACAGGGACTGAGAGAGATGGAAAGGGAGAAATGTGAGAGATCCAAATAGACAAAAAAAACACATACAGAATAGTAGGCTGTAGATTTTGTTTTGTTTGTTCGTTTTTTTTTTTTTTTTTTTTTGAGAACTTGATGGATAAAAAAATAAAGAAATGGAGGGAAAAAGAAAGTAATGAATAAGAAATAGGTATTGTGAGAACAAAATATAGTGAAAATATTAAGGAAATGGAGATAAAGACATTACAATAAAATAGGGAATATGTAAAAAAGAAAATGTAAGGAAAGAGAGGGAAAGAGAGAGAAGAGAGAGATAGAGAGAGAGAGAGAGATAGAGAAGGAGAGGGAGAAAGAGATAGAGAAAAAGAGAGAGAGATAGAAAGAGACGGAGAGAGAGAGAAAGAGAGAGAGAGAGAGAAAGAGAGGGAGAAAAAGAGTGAGAGAAAGAGTCAGAGAAAGAAAGAGAGAGAGAATGAGTGAGAAAAAGAGAAAGAGAGAGAGAAAGAGGGAGAGAGAGAAAGAGAGAGATATAGATAGAGAGAGAGTGAGAAAGAGAAAGAGAAAAAGAGAGAGAGAGAGAGAGTGAGAGAGAAAGAGTGAAAAATGTCAACACAATGACAACAACAACGAAGAGCTAAGACAATGAGTGTCATGGAGACGAATTTCATACCCTGTCTCTTCCAGATATTGTGATTTGAAAATATTACCAAGAGGAAGTCAGCCAAGAAATGAAACATTAGAAAAAAAGAATAGAAAATAAAAATAGCAAATAAAAATGAGAAAAATAAAGATCCATTAAAAATGATATTGCCAGCAAAGTTCGCAATGTCATTGTCAAGGCTGTAAAATACTCTTGAAATAAACTATACATACTTATAAATAATCATGCACTGGTAGTCAAGTGGTTAACACGCCAGTCTAGTAATCCAGGTAGCGTAGGGTTCCGTCGGTTCAAATCCCACCCAGTGTATGAATTTTTCCTCATAAAATTGAGTTTTTTTTACCACATAATAATAAGACTCTGAGGGTTAGGTGGTAGAAAATGCTTTGAGCATTAACCTCGCCTGGTGGTTATCTTCCACTAAAAAGTGTTATTATTATTATTTTAATCATGACTTTTTATCCTCGGCAAAAACATTGGAAAGATTTTTTTTCCAATGATATTGTATAGGATAAAGTTTCAGAGACCGAATTTTAAATAATTTGTCGTGAAAAGTGTAAGTAGGTACCAATTTAAAAAAAGCAGAAACATAATTTCATCATCATTGTGTAATGTGTAGCCGACGATTGCCAAATTCAATAGTGCAACATTACACTCCATAATTGCATTTTTACTAAGGGGCGGATAATTGACAATGGCCCTCCGAACCAAGTCGATCATGGTTCACTGGTAGTCAAGTGGTTAACGCACTAGTCTGGTAATTCAGGTAGCATAGGGATCCGTCGGTTCGAATCTCAACCAGTGCATGAATTTTTCCTCATTAATTTGAGTTTTTGGCCACATAATAATAAGACTCTGAGGGTTAGGTGGTAGAAAATGCTCTGAGCATTAACCTCGCTTGGTGGTTACCTTTCACTAAAGAGTATTATTATTATTATTATTAAAATAGCGTTAGAAAAAAATATTATTTTTATTTATTATTTCAGTTTTATAAATGTTTCTAAAGTCCTGAATATAAAATTGTAATCTTCACTATGTCTGCACATTTGTTTTTAAGAAATACTTTTAAATTTTTCAGTATAAAGTGCATAATTTCAACACACTACACAGACACCATACATAAGGAGCCCATTACACTGGCTCTGGGTGTCTAAAGGGTTCACACATGGACACTGGACACGGAAAGTAAATTAAGCATACTACCAACAAAATCATTTTGGGTATGACCTCGGCTTTTAGTTCTATTCAAGGGACAAAAACAATCGGACCATTTCAGTCGAATTGTCCACTCAGTCTTCTACTGTTAACGGTTTAAAAGGTCATCGTTTTTTCGCCCACGAGAGCACCCTCGGAATTTTAACAGCACATTACGTGGATGAAATCCGTTCTGTTTGGGTTACAAAAACATTTCGCTTTTGGAATGTCGCCAAACGGAATACATTCAGGGTGTGACGAAGGTTATGGGAAAATATCTCCAATTATTTTGTGAAAATGAGATCAAATTGATCAGATATTGGAAAGACATTTAGCCAAAATGAAGAAAATTGCCATTTTTGCCGATCTCCTTGGCTCAGTGGTTAAGAGCAATTGTTGCTGACCCGAAGGTTGCGGGTTCTAATCCCGGCCGGAGCGGAAAATTCTAACAGCGGAAAATAGTTAATAGTAGTACTAATTGATTACAAAAATCACTTTTTATACACCCTATATTATATCTGGGAATAATAGTTTGAAAAAAATATTATTTTTTCTCCATTTCTTTCGCCACTTATTATTATTATCATTATTATTTAAAACAAAAGTTTGAACACATAAATCGTCCCACAGGGCTATTAATATCTATTTTCAAGGGACTAGTTTTCACTGTTCTCGCATTTTATCCTCTCCTCTCTTTCACTCCTTTTTTTCTTTTCTACTCCTCTATCTCTCTCATTTTATCTTTTCTTCTTTATCCATTCTCTTATTCTCAACCTTTGTCTCTTTTCCTATCTCTCTGTGTCTCTCACCCATTTTATCTCTCCTTCCCTGTCTTCCATCCATCTCTTCAAGATCTCTATTTCAAAATACAAAAAAATAACATTTGAATTATACACAATAAAAACTATGTTCAGAGAGAAGGAAAAGAGACAGAACATAATTATATTATAGTAATAAATAAGGAAAAAAAATCATTCAGTCGCTCTCACATTTCCTTTGCGAATGGTAAAGATGAGAGAAATGGAACGACACGGTAAAGAAAGATAGTTAAACATATAAAAGATAGAGAGAGATAAAAGAGAGAGTTAATATGAGAGATAATAAGAGAGATAATATGAGAGATAATAAGAGAGATAATGGGAAAGAAAAGAGAGAGGGAGTTTGTGGATAGTAAAAAAGAGAAAAAAGGAACAAGAAGTATAGAAAGATTATAAAGAGATAACAGATAGATATATAAAGAGAGATAATAAGAAAAAAGATAGAGAGATTTTGTGGATAGTTAAAAGAAGAGAAAAGGAACATCACGGTAAAGAAAGATCTTAAAGAGATAAAAAATAGTGAGAGAGAGAGAATAAGAAATAACAGAGAGAGAGAGAGAGAGAGAGAGAGAGAGGGAGAGGGAGAGAGATGAGAGAGAGAGAGGGAGAGAGAGAGAAAGAAAGAGAAAGAGAGAGAGGACATAAAGAAGAACAGGGAGAGATTAACCCTCGAGTGGTGTGCTGTATACAGGGTGGTCCAAAAAGTTTGCACCAAAATGATAGGGGTAGTAAAAGAGACCATTTCCAACAAAAATATTCCCGGACATTTTCCTTTATTTTTTGTCGTTTTCAAAATGGCGGCCAAAACGTGTGTTTTTCAAATATGTGCTTTCAGAACGTTGACAGCCTAAATGAGCATGATCATTAAAACATTGAACGGGTTAATTTAACTTATTTTTATTAAAATTTGATTTTCAATTCAAAAATGCAATCCGTTTTTTTCTAGGTGGTACAGAAAAAAATGAAAAAATCAAAAGCCAACCAAAGTCGGAATATTTGAAAAACACACGTTTTAGCCGCCATTTTGAAAACGACAAAAAATAAAGGAAAATGTCCGGGAATATTTTTGTTGGAAATGGTCTCTTTTATTACCCCTATCATTTTGGTGCAAACTTTCTGGACCACCCTGTATAAATTTTCTAACATTGGAATTGATTGGCACCTAAAAACAGTTTGAACTAGTAGAATCAAGTCAGGTTTTCGTCTATCTTTCTAGAATATTGTTTTCTTTGATGTGCCGACCAAGCAAATACGGGGAATCAATTATTAGTGTCCGGAAATTGTCAGACTGGAAAGGTCCGGAAATCGTACACAATATCAATGTGTCAGCTGCCATGTTCCAGTGTGTGGCAGTGGCGGCTCCTGACTTCAAGACTAGGTGAAGACAAATTATACCCAGAAGTATTGAAAAAATAAAATTATTAATTTATCAGATCTTAGTTCTTATGGTCTCATAAACACAGCCCATTGTAAGTTATGGCTGTTTCCCTGCAGAGCATGATTTTCTCTCATACCAGTTTTGCATCATATAAGTTTTTATAGGTACTTTTTTTGGAGAACACTTGGTACTTAATAAATAAACAAGGCCAGCAGAACAATTTGTCAACACTTGAGCTGGTACACAGCCATTCATTTTTCATAAGCCATTCAGGCTTGAACTGTATGGCTGTGGGGCAGGCATTTGCTTTACTTTTTTAGTGGTGGTTATAGTAGGTAATTGGAGAAATTGGAGATCCAGTAATCATAATATCTTTCTTATCCTCATTACTTCTTAATCTGAATGGGGTTACTTTTAATGTTTGAACCCCATGATTTTGTGGGGATCTCATTGTTTCTTTGAAATATTGTTATTAATTATTCATCTTAATAAAAAATATTTATTCATCTTAATAAAAAATATTAACTAAAAGTTGGTAAAAAGGAATTAAAATAAAAATATTAGGATTATACCTCAGTAGTTAGAACTAGGAAGGAAAGAAAGTTAGTTGAAGACTAAAAATTACAATCCAAAACTGGAAGAAAATCCACCACCAGATTACAAAATAAATCTAAGAAAACATACTTACTACAAATATAAATCAGGTTAAATTTGTGTTACCATTGATGTTTAAATGACTAGGTATTTAAGAAAAACACAGATATTGCCTTATAATTTTAAGTACTTCACTGGAAGCTGTGTGCTTAGCTACCTGCAACCTGCATAATTATAATGTTATTTCTGACACTGAAAGAAGTACATAGCTACTTCATATTCAACTTATTATGAAAAGCACAGGTCAGATCAGGTAGGAATAATGTTTCTATCCTGTATCAAATACTGGGAAATAACTTTATTAACTAGTTACACCAATTGAAAGTCACTTGATTACCGTTGAAAAGATTTGAAAATGGTCTAATAAAATTTAAAAAGTACGCGACAAGTTTTGTTTACATTCTAAAGATAAGAGATACAATGTTGCCAAGTTAATTTCATTGCTAAATTTCTACAAACTTCAAGAGCTATATTTTAAATTTAAAGAAATCCCTCAAATCATGTAAGACGTATTTATTTATTTAAAAAAATAATACTACACCGCCTGAACAGAATTTTCTCTTGAGAATTTCATTTCAACACGTCTAATTTCATGATTTTTTTTTAAAGTGGTTCCATAGTCAGGATCTTAAACAGGACCACCATTGTCCCTATTTAAAAACTTCTTGGAACAACTAGATACCAGATTATCTTATTTGGCTCAATTTCGGTACCTACATTAAATAATTATTTCCGAGATTTGACTTCAATCGAGATGTCCTTTTTAATACTACATATAGTTGACAAGATACATAAAATATAGTTAAAATTTATTGGTATCGGCTATCGTTTAGGAACTATGTACAAAACTAGAACCCAAAAAATGAGAAATAATATCCAAAATTCCTGACACAAAATCCTGCTTTCCTAGCGCCTACGTTATTATTATTATTATTATTTTTTTTTAATATTACAAGATTGTGCTAGATATGGGAGGCTAAATCATTGACTGGTTTCCTAGGTCTGGCATAATGCTACTGGCAACAATGTTAATATCAAAAACACATGACATCGCACATGGTATGTGGCTTCGTGACATTTCGTATGAGGTCGTGTAGATAATGTAAACTGAATACAACTGAAGACTGTCCTCAGTAGCATATTACATAGATATAGTTCTTGCCTAATATTTCATGATACCTACTTGGAAATACTCAACTCTGATTGGTTGATTCAAGGACAACTGAAGACAATTTCGAATTGTCTTCACATTTGGTGTTCTCCTTGGAAAGTAACATGAAATGTTAAGCAGCATTGATCTATTTTACACAAAGCTTACTCTTTTTTTTTTTTTTTTCTTTGAGTTGGATCAATTGTGCCATGTTTAAGGGATTATGAGTAGTGTTTTCACTGTTCAAAATTAGGTGAAAATGTCTTCAGTGTCTTCACCCGACGAGCCGCCACTGGTGTGTGGGGAACATACATTCGAGCTGATGTGCCTTTGCCACCAATACACCCACCCTGCAGCGGAAGATGATGAGTGATGACAACATGTTGTGACCAATCGAATTTAAGTTCTTTTTTTAATACTTATTCAGCCCATTTTTAAGTTATAAGAAAAAAATTTACGAAAAATCGCCCTAAAACGGGAAAATAAATATGTTAGATTTTTTTTTCTTTTAACTCTTCTAACTTTTTTTTTCGCACCACAAAAGGGTTAAAAAAGTGCATAAGAGCTGACTCAGCGGAAACCCTAAGAGATAATTGGAAGAATAGAAGAAAAGCGAAAAATAAAACTTGAATAATGATAAAATACATAAATACAACAGATAACATAGAACTTAATAGCTATTGCAAACGACCTCAGTGGCTTGATCGAAAAGGCGGCGGACTTGTGACCTGAAGGTCTTTGGTTCAAGTGCCAATTTCAGCGTAGATTCAGTAAAGCGAGTTTGAGTAGTTGTGATATCACGAAAGTGATTAACACCGATATTATAATAAACTAATTACTAACTATTTCTTGTTTTTGTTATTTTAAAGATGTGTGGTTTCACAGATACTACCATTATTGAGTCCCAATATTCCAGCAGTAAGCCCAAGACGTATTATTATGTGGTCAAACTCCCAAATGGGAGGATAACTTGTCATGTCCCAGCTGGGTTTTGAACCTGCGACGTCTAGATTACTAGTCAGACGCCAGAAAAAGAGAGACAGAGATTAAAGCCAAAAACAAAGATTTTAATTTAAGAAAATTGAAATTGATGGTGTAATTTTTAAAGTAGGGGATATGGAGAAGAAAGAGGAAAAAATTCAGAAGAAAATGAGAAGAAAACTCATAAAAAATAATATAAATTAGTTTAAATGAGACAGAGATGGATAGAGAAAGAGAAAGAGAGAGAGAGAGAGAGAGGAGAGAGAGAGAGAGAGGGAGAGAAAGAGAGAGAGAAGGTGTAAAAGAAAAGAAAAATATGACTTGGAAATTGATAGTAAAAGATTAAACATAGACGATAAAGGAGAAAGGAAAAACACAGACATAGAACAGGTGCGAAAAAAAAAGATTTATTGTGAAGGAGAGATATTAAAAGAGAAACAGAGGAGAGGTTAAGAGAGAAAGAGAGAGATCGAGAGAGAGGAAGATACAAAGAAGGATACACAATAAAAGAGAGAGGGGAAATATACTAAGAGAAGGAGAGAGAGAGAGGGAGAAAGAGAGAAACATACAGAGAAGGATACACGAAAAGAAATATTGGGATTATAGGAAGAGAAGGAGAGAGAGAGAGAGGGAAGGAGAGAGGGAGAGAGAGGGAGAAAGAGAGAGAAAGATACAGAAAAGGATACACGAAAAAGAGGGGGGGGGGAATAGTGAAAGAGAAGGATGGAGAGTGAAAGAGGAAGATACAGAGAGAGATACACGAAAAGAGAGAGAGGGGGAGAGAGGGAGAAAAAGAGGGAGATACTGAGAAGTATACACGAAAAAGGAGAGGGGTAATATAGGAAGAGAAGATGAGAGAGAGAAATCTGAAGATAAATATGTTTCGAAGACAGATCTCATCACATTTGAGAGTTAGAAGAAAAAAAGTGTTAGAAAATAATTGGGATACAAGAAAAAATAAACTGGTGTAACATCACGCGACTTTCCTTATCACTCGAAAATAAGTCAAACTCCGCCAGTCTCAACGGTAGAGTTAGCTGAAAATAAATTTCCATAATATCAAAATTCAATTCTCCATCGATCTCGAGTTCTTTTTCACGGACCGATGGCCGAAAACAATTTTTTTTTTGATATCCTGAGATTCCTGAGACGGATTCTTCAAGAAAGGTGAAAAACTGGGTACGTCAAATTTTTGACGAACACAAAACTTTCCCCATTAGGATATGGAAAGTAAAAATGTTGGAGAAAAAAAGAAAAATAGATGAGAGGAGAAGAAGGAGTGTGATAGAAAGAGTGAGGAAGAAAAGAAAGATTTAAGCTTGAGGAAGAAGAGTGCTCAGAGGATGAAAGATTAGTTGAACAATTGGAGAGGGAAAGGATATTATAATGATGTGAGTGTTTGTGTGTGTGTGTGTGTGGTGTGTGCTGTTTTTGTTTCTGAAAGAGTGAGGGAGTTATAATAAAGATACACAGTATCAGTATAAACAGAAAAGTGAGAAGTTGTACTAGATTTATACATGAATATCAGAACATACCTGGACAGATGTTTCGAGCTTATTTGCTCTCATCAGACGGTAATAGTTCTGAGTATCCATGCCACCAACTAACCTCTCTATTTTCATCAGTATAAACAAAAGAGTGAGAAGTTGTACTAGATGTAGGCAATAACCCCGCCCTTGAGTTAAGACGGCATTTGTTCCATAAAATTTTTCTATTTAGCAGGTCCTCTTTTCTCCAGTTTTTCTCTCTTAGGTCTTCTAATTCAACGCGTAAGGAGGATAAAAAAGGATAAATAGAAAGAATAGAAGGAAATAAATGAAAGAAAGCTCCACTTTACCCTCGTCAGCAATAAACTCGAAACAACAATCAGGACGGGAGAAGTTTTCAAGACACAAAACAAGATAAAACTTGAGAAGTTCTGAACAACATATATCCTCAAGTTTGTGAGCACGTACACTGATGAATACCCCTGTCGTGCTTTCTGACGTGTCCAAACTTTGGACACACCAGTTCTCGTTCTGTCACTCAAGTTAAGCAACGTCCGCGATGCCGGTGACCATTCGAATTCGAGCTTTCGTCATCACTAACGATCACTGGTGGTGCCGAAGAGAATGCCATTGATATTAACACTACCCTTCATCAAGTTTTGTTTCTATATTTGTAAATATTTCTTGTATGTATATTATTACTGTAAATAAAATTTTATCGAATTTCATCAGCACATAGGGTGGCGTCATCAGCACTTCTACCACTACCTTAATAAGGAGGCTAATAATTGACAAGGGCCCCAAGAACCAAGCCAATGCTGTTATGCTCCCCGTTTATATACACTCAACCAGCCTGTTGGTCTACTCCTTGTTTATAGTCCCGCAGCCAGATAATCGAATTTGTATGATAATAATAATAATAATGGCTATTCCCGGACTCACTCAGGCTGGGTGAGGTTAATTGAAGAAGTTTCCAGCGAATGTAGGGTAAAACCCCAATCGTGATGTGACCAAGTAGTTGAAAGCGACATTAAAACAAAAAAAGAAAAAATCATTAGCCAGCGTCGATGGTGTATGCACCAGGTCTAGTAGGATCACCGAAGTTAAGCAACGTCCAGCGAGGTGAAGACTTCGTGATGCTGACATTCCAGCCCAATCCAGGCTGGGTGAGGTTAATGTGGGTAGCAGGTTTGTAAGTTTCCAGCAAATGGAGCATGAAGCAGCCCCGTCGTGATGTGGCCATGTAGTTGAAAGCGACGTTATTATTATTATTATTAAACACTTTATTAGAATGATATAAAAAGACATATATTATGTACACCATGTACAGTACAAATAATTATTATGACAATTGAAAAACGGAAACAATATAATAATACAATAATATTAAGGACAAAGAAAGAAAAATATCTATAAACATATGTCCCAACTAAAGGGCGGGGTTATTGCCTCTGGCAATCTCTTCCACCCAACCCTTTAATGTTGACGTTCACCAAAAAAGAAAAGAATAATTCTTTCTAAGGATAAGACTAGGGAAGAAAAGCTCAACAATAACTGCAAGGATAAAAAGGAGACAGTTGGGATTGTATGAATCTTAAACTTGACTGATTACACTGCCACACAGAGATACTTTCCTACCTCTTCAGTAACCTAGGAGGTGACCTGGGTTCGAATCCCGGATGATTGGATTTTTTTTGGCTTTGTAATTTAGATATCTGGGGTTCACTCATACCTCTCGAGGAGAAATGTGTAGTTACATGAGTGGTAGCATTAAAAAAAAAAACACTGCCAAGTATGGACACAGTACTTCCTCTTGATTGCTTCACATTGTAAACACGTGCCAATTTTGAGATTTTATAGAAAATTACTTGTATCTTCAAAACGGCTCAACCGATTTTCTTCAAATTTGTTTTATATGGTAGAATATCGTTTTTTTTACAATCTAAATTCCACAAAAAATTCTGTATCGGCAAGTCGTGGTCCTTATTTTTTTACTTTTTTGTCCAAAATTTCGGTTTTTCTTAAATATCAAAGTCAAATTATAATTAATTTAGAAATAAATATAAATTACTTAAGTAAAACAGTAATTTGCATGTTCTTACAAAATTTCATCAAAATCGGGTGTACCGTTCACGAGATATAAGCGTTTAAGTAAAAAGTTAGTGGTCAGGCGCATGGTCTCTTTCACCCAGAACCGCTAGTATGAATTCGATGAATTTAAAATGGGACCATCTACAGAATGTCTCCTAGATGTGTGCAAAATTTTAACAAAATCGGTCTAGTAGTTTCCGAGATTTGCGCGTTACAAGGAATCGTTTTAACAGACCGACGGATCGACAGACCGACAGACGGACACAAAAACAAATTTACTCAGTAGGTTATGAAACGTCCAGAAATATGAAAAAAATTGAAATTGGAGCAAAAAAATATTTTTTTTTACAAAAACGAACACAATACTTCCGATTTCTAATATTAGAAATTTCTCGGAAGTAAAATGGCTGTATGAAATAAGCATGCCTACCAATGCCAATAAAAGAAAGAAAACAAAAGACAAAAAATCGAAGCAAAAACATATTTTTTTTCACAAAGTCGAACAAAATATTTCCGATTTCTAATATTAGAAATTCATCGGAAGTAAAAAAAAATTAATAAAAAGAAAAGAAAAAGTACGGAAGGTACAAAATAAACCATCTTTACTGAACTCTAAAAGTGAAGTGGACTCACTGATGACTTTTCTAAGAAGTATCAACCTCCTTCACCTTATGTAGACCTTGAGAGGATCGGCACGATCGACCATACATACAATAATTGGTTAAAGTGCCTAATGGGAAGAAGAAAAATAAAATTAAGAAGCTTTCAATACTGATAATAATTATTTTATTCATACTATCTAATTTTAAAATTCTTATTTTCAAATTTATATCACACTAAATTTTATCTTCAATTTTTTTTAATGTTCTAAAAGAGAGTCTGGCTGGGGGACTATAAACAAAGAGTAGACCAGCATTGGCTTGGTTCTGGGGGCCCTTGTCAATTATGAGCCTCCTTGTAAAGACAGTTGTAGAAGTGCTGAGTCATTCCTCGACTGTCTGGCTACCATCGTTCATGCTGACACCACCCTATGATCATGATGAAAATATACCGCTACATCATACGTATGTAATAATACGAAAACGTATCCATACACTGAAGACGCTTCTCCTTATTATCCTTCAAGCTATGAACCATTGAGCTTGGTAAGAGCAGTGGATATGGAAAGGGAGGGAGCGAGAGAGAAAAAGGGAGAGAGAGAGAGGGGATAAACAAAGGACAGGAAGAAAAATGGCGGGATTAGTATGAGAAAGACAAAGGAAGATGAAAAGTAAGAGATGTCAAAGGAGAACAAGAGACAAAGAGATAGGAAAGAAAGGGATAATATAGAGAGAGAGAAAAATGGGATGGTCAAAAATGGAGGGATAAATAAGGAAAGAGGAAAGGCGAGAGAAGTTGGAAAAGAACTTTCCAACTTCTAGTCAAAGAGAGGGAGAAACAGAGAGTAAAAACAGTGGTTAAAGAGGGAAAGAGAAAAAGAGCAAGAGAAGAGGATAGAAGAAGTAGAGAAGAAACAGTGAAAGAGAGAGATAGTAAAGAAAATAACGAGAAAAAAGAAAGAGAGAGATAGGGAAAAAGTAGTAAGGAAAAGAGAAGAGGAAAGAGAAAGTAGAGAAAGAGAAAAGGATAGAGAAGGTAGAGAAAGAGAAAAGGATAGAGAAGGTAGAGAAGAAACAGTGAAAGAGAAAGGGAGTGAAATAAGGAATGAAAAAATGAGAGAGAAAGTGGAGAAGGAAGACATATAGAAATGGTCAAAGAGAGAGAGAGAGGAAAAGAGCGACTAAAGATGAAAAGTAAAGAGAAAAGGAGAGAGAAGGTAAAAAAATAAATGAGAGGGACCGATTGGGAAAGTGTGGTTAAAGATAGAGAGAGAAATAAAGAGAGAGAATAGAAGAGGGAAGGTGGATAGTAAAGAAAGATTGAAACAGTTAAAGAGAGAGATAGATAGAGAGAGAGAAAGATATAGAGATATAGAGAAAAAATAATGGTTGAAAAGGGACAGAACAGTAAAGAAAAAGAAAAGGAGAGAGAGGTGAATAAGAAAAAGAGATAGGAAGAGTAAGAGAGAGAGAGAGAAGATAGGAAGGGGCAAGGAGAGTGAGAGAGAAAAAAGAGATTTAGGCAAGAAGCTTGAGAACCTGAGGCTTCTGGAGTGACTCATTAATAATGAGAATGACAAGAAAGAGAGAGATAGAGAGAGTTGGAAAAAAGAGCTTTGAGAGAGAAAGAGAGAGAGAGAGTAGGAAAAAAGCTCAGAGAGAGAGAGAGAGCCAGACAAATTGAGATGGGAGAAAAAAATAGAGAGTTTAAGAGAGATAGATAGTGAACAAAAGATCTTTGAGAGAAACACAGAGAGAGACAGAGAAAGAGAGAGAGAAAGAGAGAGAGAGAGCGAAAAAGAGAGAGAGTAGGACTGTCATAGAGAGAGACAGAGCGAGATAGTAAGAAGGGAGAGATAGAGGAAGATATAGTTAAGAAAAAAAGAAGAGCTCTGAAAGAGACACATATAAAAAATCTGGTGTAAACATCACACGACTTTCCTTATCCCCCAAAAAGGAGTCGAATTCCGCCACTGATGACTCAACGGTAACAGATAACTAAAAACCAATACCAAATTCGTAATCAGCACTTCAAAATCATTGAATTTGATATGTCACAACCCCCATTTAGGATGAATAATAAAAAAGTTAGTCAAAGCGGGTCCCCCCGAAATACCGGTAAATTGGGGCCGAGTTCAAAAAGTTCAAGATATCAAAAAAAATGATCAGAATAGACCCCTATTTTATTTTAATCTAAGAAAATGTTGTCTCTAAAAATTTTTGTATCTTTAACCAATTTAAGAAGCAGCGCTTGCGGCTAGCATTTGCGGCCCTGTGGCCGCAGAATGCGGCCGATTCAACCAAAAGTTCGTGGTTCGTCTGGTGTATAAATATGAATTTTGTAAATCTCAAGAAATGTTAGTTCTGCTAAAATTTGTATCTTTAACCAATAGACAGACAGACAGACAGACTGACGCAGATCGAGGGACAACGACAGAAGCGAGCCGACATGGCTGAAAAAAGTTTTGGTATCGAGCCATGTGTCAGAAAATGGACAAATTCTGGGTAGCAAATTTCAGATACAATAGCTTTTACCGTTTATGAGATAAGGAAAGTAAAAAAGGGAGAAAGAGAAAGAAAGAAAGACGAGAAGAGAAGAAGAAGAAGAAGAAGAAAGCGAAGGGAAAAACGGATAATACATATGAATAAAGAGAGAATAAGAGAAGAGAGAGAGCAGAATAATTAGGGGAGGGAAAACTAGGGGGGAGGAGAGAGGAGAGATCAAGTCTTATAAAGAGGGTTAGAAAGATAGACGTCTGAAAGAAAGAGTCACAAAAATACAGAGAGAGAGGTAGAAAACAGGAGATAAAAAAATGGGAGAAAGAGAGATAGGTAACAAAGAAAGAGAAGGAAGATAGAGAGTAAGAATAATAAAGAGAGAGGAGAAATGGAGAGAAAAGGAGGGAGAGAGAGGAAGAAAAGGGTAAGAAAGAAAAAGTGAGAGAAGAGGGAGCTGTCTTTTGGGTGAGCAATGTGAACATAATTATGAATGGGTTTGTTGGAAAGAAAGGATACTGTAAGTCTTCTTTGAGAATAGCACACAACTTACTCCGAATTATATTTGGAATTTGAAAATGGACTTATGTTGCATTTGTCAATACACTTTTAAAATTATTTAAAACACACCTAATTTTTATATTTTTTTTCTTTAATTTTCTATGTTGCAAAAGAGAGTCTGACTTCCAAGTAGCCTCTGAACTAGGGTCTGGAGCCTCTATAGCTAGACGATACATAATATTATGTAAATCATAATAATTATTATATATTATGTAAATCATAATAATTATTATATGTGGGAATATTATAATGGACCGAAAAATTCCTGCCCTGGTGAGAATCGAACCCATGTCACCATGCGTACAATGCCTAATTGTGCTAACTCACTCGTCCACGGTCACTACAACGGACAGTATTAATACTGTTCATACTTGATTTCAAGTTTGAAAAAAATTATTCATATTTTTTTTTTTTTAAGTGGGGTTTAACGTCGCTTTCAACTGCCATGGTCATATTTGAAAAATGTTATTTACAACAGGCGCGGCCGGTGCTAAGGAGCTGCGGAACTGCAGCACCCCCAGACGGAAAAAAAGAGTCCTAGCACGCACACAAGGAAATCATCACATGTCCCGGTAGCTCAGTGGTAAAGGCGGCACTCTGTGAATCCAGAGGTCGCGGGTTCGAAACCCAGCCGAGACATGACAAGTTTTCCTCCCATTAAAGATTTTTACCACATATTAATTAATAATTATGTCTTGGGTTTACTGCTGGAATAATGGGACTTAATAGTCCTAATCGGGCAGTATAAATAAGGCGATATTATTATTATCACACGTTTCTAGAACAATTATTATGCATAATTATTATGATTGGCATGGTAAAAAAATTCTTTCGATACTGAAAGATCTACTCTATAGATCCCATTCTAGTCCGGTTTATGTGGCAGCACCCCAGAACATTTTTCCAACGGCCACGCCTGAGCTAAAGTACACATTTTCGTGCTAAAATGAGGAAACACCAAGAGAAGAAGATACAAAAAAGGACTTTAAGCTCAAAATAGAATCCTGGCAAGAGAGAAGAGTTTCAGCCTAAGAAGCAAAGACAATGAGGAGATTTCAAGTGGTTTTTTTTTTTTAACTTGGAGACTTTTTTGCAGGGTTTCGCTCACTTTTTGTTCCACTAAAATGGAAAGTCGGTCGAGGTGAAAAGTTATATTGAAAGAAAAGATAAGGTCGGTATATACCGAACTACATAATTATAATAATAATATTGACTTAATTATACTGCCCTATTAGGACTATTTATTAAGTCCCATTATACCAGCAGTAAGCCCAAGACACATTATTAAGTGGTAAAAATCCCAAATGGGAAGATAACTTGTCATGTCTTGGATGGGTTTTGAACCCATTAACTCTGGAATATTTGGAGTCATAGAGTGCCGCCTTTATTACTCAGCTACCGGGACAGACAGGTATAATGTTGGTTGGAGTGAGAGGTTAGTTGTCACAAATAAAAGGTACTCTTAGAAAGTTCATGAAATGATTGGAAAGTTGGGTTTGAAAGTTACAAGTTCGCTAGCTAGAAATGTAGTTACCAATATTAGCTGACCTGATTATTTCGAAGGCAGCAGACTTGTAACCTGAAAGTCGATGCTTTGAGATCTAAGAAAGACATTTTTTTTAGTAAGGCCGATTTATTTTTTTTTATTTTTTTATTATACAATAAACGGATTACAAAAGATCCTTTTCTTTGAATAATAGGTTGAATAATAAAAAAAGTGATGGCTATACAGAATATGTTTTGGCACAAAAAATGTCTATGAAATAAACTATATATAGGTAATAACTTTATTACCTATGATAACTTCTAAGAAAGAATTGTGAAAAAGAGAGAAAGACAGAGAGAGAGAGAGACATAAAATAATGGAGAAAGAAGTAGAAAAGAAGAAAAACAAACAAAAAAAAGAGATAAGGAAAAATAGGACAGAGAAGGATTAGAGAATTGCTGAAAGCAGTTTAGTAGCATCAGCAAAAATAAAGAATGTGTACTTGTCCCCCAGTCTTTTAAGTGTCCTGACTTATGCGAGTCTAATACATCTTCATGGAAAAGCTGGGCGCTGACTGATGCTGGCTGCAGGCACATTAGTAGCATCAGCATAAGGAGAGAATGCGTACTCATCCCCCAACATTGCAAGTGTCCTGACTTATGCGAGTCTAATACATCTTCATGGAAACGCTGGGCGCTGACTGATGCTGGCTGCGGGCACATTAGTAGCATCAGCATAAGGAGAGGATGCGTACTCATCTCCTGGCTTTGCAAGTGCTCTGACTCATGCAAGACTAATACATCTCCGTGGAGCCGCTGGGTGCTGACTAATAAGGCTGCAGGCCGATTTGTAGCATCAGCACAAAAATAGGATGCGTATTCATCCTTGCTAGGCCGGGGGATAAGTACGCATCCTGTTTTTGTCTACCACGATAAAAAATTCTCCTTGTTATAGTTCTAAAATTATAACTATAACAAGTTATAATTAAATATCTATCGGATATTTGATATAAGTACATTTTTAATTAGGTTGATAGTTTCTTCTCCAGATTGCCTTAGGGGTACAATTGACTTGCTGAAGTTTGAAAACTGGAACTGGAGCAAAAGATCAGCTTTGTTGATTTTGTAAGGAAATGAACTAGCAAAAGCTAAGTTTTTTTAGAACAAAAGATACTTCCAATTCTTTTGAACTATCAAGATAATAAATTATAAAAATTAGAAGAAAAAAATCGTCAGGAAAAGTTATCAAACAAATTTTGAAAAAGAGGTAATTTAATTTTTTTTTGACCTCATGGGTAAAAAAAAAATAAGAATAGGGTTTACTTTTCAACTATTTTTTTTCCTTCCATTATTAGGCACTTTAACCATTTATTGTATGGTCGTTCGTGCCGATCCTCTCCAGGGGTACATAAGGCGAAGGAGATTCATACTTCTTAGAAAAGTCATAAGTTAAAGTGAGTCTACTTCACTGGTACAGTAGAGGAGAGATGATTTTGGCTCATGTGATTGATAGTTTCTTCTCCAGATTGCCTTAGGGGTACAATTGACTTGCTGAAGTTTGAAAACTGGAACTGGAGCAAAAGATCAGCTTTGTTGATTTTGTAAGGAAATGAACTAGCAAAAGCTAAGTTTTTTTAGAACAAAAGATACTTCCAATTCTTTTGAACTATCAAGATAATAAATTATAAAAATTAGAAGAAAAAAATCGTCAGGAAAAGTTATCAAACAAATTTTGAAAAAGAGGTAATTTAATTTTTTTTGACCTCATGGGTAAAAAAAAATAAGAATAGGGTTTACTTTTCAACTATTTTTTTTCCTTCCATTATTAGGCACTTTAACCATTTATTGTATGGTCGTTCGTGCCGATCCTCTCCAGGGGTACATAAGGCGAAGGAGATTCATACTTCTTAGAAAAGTCATAAGTTAAAGTGAGTCTACTTCACTGGTACAGTAGAGGAGAGATGATTTTGGCTCATGTGATTGGCGGTTTCAATACAAAAATTAATTAATTATAATATTTATCACGTATTAATTGCCATTATGACCTATTTTTGTAGTTGTATTGTTTTCTGTTTTTTTTTTCAGCATTCTCCTGGTAAACAAACGAACTAGAACGATTTCTAGTGGATGTGTCAACTCTTCCAAAATACCAGAACAGAACAAAACTTCCACATCTCTAAAAGCTAGAAGAACAGAAAAATCTTTGAATAGCGAGAGAAAAATGTTCGGATGTGATTTGTTTTTTTACTTTTCTCTCTCCCCTCCTTATTCCCTATTCATCCTGCTGTCTGCACTACTTTCTATCTCTCTCTCTCTCTCTATCTTTTCCTTTTCTTTTTCCCTCCTACTTCTCTTCGTACTTATCTTCCTTCTCTTCCTTCTTATCCTCCTTCTTCTTTTCCTCGTTCTCATCTTCTTCACTTCAGCTGTCTATTGGAATTTTTCAATATTCCAAGTCATAAAATTTCAGGGTAATTTTGTTCCGATGATGGCATAAATTTATTTTGAAGGGAATTTTCCGATCAACATGTTTGCTGTAGTGTGGGAGGAGTGACAAATTGTTCAGTGAGAGAGAGGAGATGGAAGAGAAGGAGGAGGAGGAGGAGAAATAGGAGAGGGAAGGGAGTACGTGTCAAAAACGGAGGTGTGGGGGGGAGGTGAATGTTTAGAGAAAAGCAGGGGTATATTTGTATTTATGTATACGTATACTCTGCTACTGTTATGATAAGGGATACAAGAGAGAGAGAGAAAGAGAGAGAGAGTGAGAGTAAGAGAGAGAGTGAGAGTGAGAGTGAGAGAGAGAGAGAGAGAGAGGGAGGTAGAGAGAGAGATAGAGAAAGAGAGAGATACCTATATGTAGATTGTAAAAAAGGTATGGTCAAAAAGGGAGAGAGAAGCAAAGAAAAAGAATAAGAGAGGGAGAGAGAGAGCCAGAGTGAGAAAGAGAGAGAGAGAGAGTAAGAGAGAGAGAGAAGTAGAGAGAGAGAGTGAAAGACAGATAGTAAAAAGGTATGGGAGAGAGAAGCAAAGAAAAATTATTAGAGAGGAATGGTGGATAATAAAAGAAGATAGGAATTGTTTGTGAGGCACACAGAGAGAGAGAGAGTGAGAGCAAAATGAGACAAAAAAACTGAGAGGGATTTTTCCCACTCCTCAACTGTCAAAGAAGAAAAAGGAGGGAGGGAATTTTGACTTCCTCCCCAGGCATTTATATCATATCTGTTTGAGTGAACTCTTCACATAACTGAGTTGGGTAATGTGATTTTCAAATGGATCAAAATCCATACAAATTCTATTTCATGTTACCTAAAGTGGGCTGGCGCTTTACACAGAGCTCACCTCCTGGCGAGCTTGATACCGCGGGAAATAGTCTCGTGGCGGGGGCGCCAAAATTTCGGGAATTTTTTCTGACACCTTGAGAAAAGGGAAATTTTCTTATGAAATACCTTGCCACTGATATTCAGGGAATTTTTTTCTCACACCTTGAAGAACGGTAATTTTACTCGAAAATACTTCCGATTTCTAATATTAGAAATTTCTCGGAAGTTATTCGCTTGGCGCTGAAATTCATGGGAAATTGGGAACATTGTGTCTCCCGAAAAGTACACATGAAGGTACATTCACCTACCTACTTACCCACATTTTTGTCCACAAAACTGTGGACAAAAACTGCAAAAAAAAGGTCTGCGATTTGCCGAAACAGATTTTTCTTTGTATTATAATTATATAATATAGAAAAAACGGTATACTACCATAGTACAAATTTGACGAGAATCAGTTAAGAAGTTTTGGAGATACAAGCGATTTAGTATAAAATCTCAAAATGGCCAATTGTATACAATGTGACCCAATCACGAGGAAGTATTGTGTCCTTAATTTTAGTAAATTTTAGAAAGAGAAACAGAGAGAGCGGAAATTCGGAGAATTTTTTTCATACATCTTAGAGAGGGAATTTATGAAATGAAAAATATGTATCTATGAATATAATAGATCGGAGAAAATTCCTTGATGGAGTGAAATTTTTGTGGGGGAATATTTTTGCATTGAATTTTGGTGAATTATGTTTTATAACTAGTTTCTATGTTTCTAAGATCAAAGGAAAATTCCGTTAAATTTTCATTTGAAATACAAACCTCAGCTTAGAATGAGAAAAAATATTGTATCATAATAATAACTAACGCACTACATAGACTAGTAATCCATGTAGCTCAGGGATCCGTTGGTTCGAATCCCACCCAGTGCACGATTTCCTCATTAATTTGAGTTTGTGACCACATAATAAATTGACTCTGAGGGTTAGGTGGTAGAAAATGCTTTGAGCATTAACCTCGCCTGGTGGTAACCTTCCACTAAAGAGTATTAATAAATAAAAAAAATTCCTAATTTCCGAATTTTCTGACAATGTTTCGTGATACTGTTTTCAGTGATCGTGGCCTTTTGATTTGTACTAAATCGGCGGACTTGTAACCTGGAGGTCGGTGGTTCAAGTACCGGTCTCAGCATGGATTTATGTAGTAAAGCTAGTTTGAATAGTTCTAATATCACGAAAGTGATTAAGACAAATATGATTCTAGTAGTATATAATTAAAGGGCCAATCATTATAAGCAAGAATTCGTTATAACTCTGGCCTCGTTTATCCGAGGCTCAACATATTATAGTAAAAGATCCGTCTCGACCACCTCTATCTTTTGCCTCCACATCAACCCCCGTACCTCAATTTTTAAAATGAGACACCCAGTATCCGTATACACTCAATTCGGCTCGTATGCACAGGTGGGCACCCTGGACCTGAGTTCCCATAATTACTCCGCACTAATGAGTTGGGACGTGTGACGGGCGTGTGACACCTCGTCTTCATTAGACATAAAATTATGATCGGGTGTGTGACACAACCAATTCATTAAGCATGTAATCAGGTGCAATGTCAGTCGCTGAGTGAGTGCTATCAGGACTATTAAGGCGTATTATCTACTGTTGTACTCTTATCACCAACCTCAACTTCAGTGGCTTGATGGATTAGAGATTTTTTGGCTCTCGTGATGAATTTTTTAAAAAAATTATTTATTTATTTAATAACAGGATAACATATACAAAGATATTTTTCCTAAACTAATACTAGACCAACGAACATCTAAAATTCTGCTCCTGAAATTCTGAAAATTTCTGAAATTTTTCATTGAATTACTTGTTTCCTTTGACTAGATCTTCCTTTTGATAACAATGACAAGAGCAGGAGCGAAAAAGGATGATGAAGTACTAAGCAAGCTTGCAAGTTTGGAAGAAAAGATGGATCAAATGTTGAGGAATGCTGAAGAACAGAAGATGGAAATTGTTGCACTTAAAAATAAAATGTCGTCAGTCATGGAAGAAAATCGAGGATTAAAAGAACAGCTGCAGGATATGAGGAACCATGTGGATGAACTACAACAAAGATCCAGAATGAACAACATCATCATCAATGGTATCCAACAGACAAAGAATGAGGATATTTATAAGCTGGTTGAGCAGATAGGAACCAAACTGAAGATCTCGGATCCGCTGTCACACGTCCAGGTTGCCCACCGTGTGAACTCGACCAACAAAGACAAGTGTAAGCCGATCGTCGTGCGTCTCCTCAACACCAAGACGCGGGACCTGTGGACGAGTGCCTACAGAAAGAACAGGATGTGGGAACAGAAGTTCTACGTGAATGAACATCTGACCAAAAAAAATCAGGATATCCTTTACAAAACAAAAGCGTTCAAGGAGAAAAATAACTGTAAGTATGTGTGGGTTCGAGATAACAAGATTTTCATCAGTAAAGAGGATAATTCGAGAGTGTTTGTCATCAGGAGCGAGCAGGATCTGGGACGTGTGTTGCAGACAAGAAGAGGAGCAAGAAATGAAGAGGACGAGACGCTGAGGGACACAGATTCCGCCGACTCTTCAACCCTTTCTTTCAAATCTTTTCCCAACTAGATGTTCAAAAGATGAATAATTTGTTTTTGTTATTTTGTAATTTTTTTCTATTTTTTGATATTTTCCCGTTTGCTTCTCGAAATTTTCTCATGGCTTTCTGTCTGTCTTTTTCATCAATTTGCTTTTTCATCTGTCCTTATTTTAATTTCAAATTCTCACATGCAATATACAATAACATTAACAACATTCACATTATTTTTTTACTCTTATACATTCAAATAATTCCACTAAGTATTTTTATTTACAATTATCAAATATTTTTAACATATTATATTGAAATAAAGACTTATAATGATGAGTAATATTACAGAGGTCATTCCAGATTTCCTACATCTGGAATGTAATGAATTTGATTTTTTTCATGAATTAAAAGAATTTTGGAATAAACAAGGATTGTCCATTTTAAATATGAATATTGCTGGTATTCGCAAGAATTTTAATGATTTTATTCTTTCAATATCACCATTTTTAACAAAAAATATTGATATAATTATTTTAACTGAAACACATTTTAATGATACAATGCCTTACTCTTTCTTTATTTCAGGATACACCAGCTATTTTACAACGCAGCAATTTAATGAATTCTCAGGTATAGCTATCTACGTACGAAATGACATTGACTCTAACGTACAAGAACTTACTGACTTTACTAGAACAAATAGTTTACGACTTGACATTAAGATTAAAGACAAAATACTGACAATACTGACTATTTATAGATCACCAAGCAATAGTGCAACACTATTTATTGAAGAATTAAATCAATTTTTGTCCCATATTACTGAACAAAAGTATATTATTATTGGTGATCTTAATATAAATATATTACAAGACAACATCACTGACATTGGACAAGACTATCTTGACACAATATACTCTTATAATTTCTTACCCTACATTACAAAACCAACACGTATAAAAATTAACAACAGACACAACAATGATCAAACATATGTAACCTCATCATGCATCGACCACATACTATATAGAAGTAAAAATCAAACTGAAGACATATGTACAAGTATTATTAAAACTCACATTTCAGACCACTATTCCATAGCAGCAAAACTAAACTTAGACTACATTAGACCTGACGTAAAACAAGTGACTAAAACTTACAAATACATCAACTATGAACAATTAACTAAATGAATTATGAATACAGACTGGAAAAGAATAACAGACTCTTCTGACGTAGAATATGCAGCTATGACTTTAACAACAATTATACAAAACACACATTGACTCTTGTAGTGAAACTAGGACTTACTCTAACAAATGTACTCCACTTAAACCATGGATGACTCAAGGTCTCCTGAAATCCATCAGACATAGAGACAAACTTGCAAGACAGACAAAAAGACACCCACATAACCTAAGACTTTTACATTACTACAAACGAGTTAGGAATATACTATCTACCTCATTACGAATAGCAAAAAATAACTACTACAAGACTAAAATTGACGAAAACAAAGAAGACAAACACAAAGTATGGACAATTATTAATGACATAATTGACAAGAACAAGAAAGACAATATTATTAAAAACATTAAACATGATAACACTTTACATGACTGTCTGACCAATACCCGACATTGTGCCAATATAATGAACAATCATTTCAAAGATATTGGAAAAAAATATCTCTGATAAAATTGAAAGACTCACCACTACTGAACAATATCACTTTAACGAATTAAACTTGACTCAAGACACTGAAAACAAATACTCTACTTTCTCACTGACAACTTCAACTGAAATTTACAAAACAATTATGAAATTGAAAAACAGAACTACTCCAGGTCAAGACGGACTACAAACAAAAACACTTAAACATATTGCACCATACATAACTGAACCACTTAAACACGTAATTAACTTAAGTTTAGACAGTAGTACATTTCCTTCTTGCTACAAATCCAGTATAATTGTTCCTATTTACAAGAAAGGAAACAGACAAGACTTGAATAACTACCGACCTATTTCCTTACAGACAAACTTCAGTAAAATACTTGAAAAATGTGTACAAAACCGACTTGAATATTATTTGACAACAAACAACCTTTTAACTGACAAACAATATGGATTTCGACGTGGCATAGGTACTGAAGATGCATTACTTGACTTAACAACATACTTACATAGTAACATAGACGACAATAAAAAAGTAATCGCCATTTTTCTTGACATTTCAAAAGCATATGACTCCATAAAACATTCGACATTACTGACACAACTAAAAAAATTAGGACTAACAGACAAAGTACTTAAATGGTTTGACTCCTACTTGACTGACCGAACACAAAAACTGAAATTGAATTCTCAGTTATCTGAGAGTGTAGAGTGTCGTGCTTTTTCAATTCCGCAGGGTACAATACTTGGTCCTTGTTTGTTTAATTGTTTTATTAATTCTCTTCCTGGAATAAGCAAGGGTCAAGTATTTTGCTATGCAGATGACACAGTACTATGCTACTCATCAAATAACTGGGAAGAGACTCACCGACTCGCATCTACTGACCTGACAAACATTCAAAACTGGTATTTACAAATGTCCCTACAAATCAATCTTTCCAAGTCTCATTACATGACTATTTCATCAGACAAAAGAGGACAACCATTAACATCAACAATACAATTAACTGACATTGAAAACAAAACAATAACATTATAAAAACTGACAAACATACGTTACTTAGGTGTTACACTTGACGAAAACTTAAAATGGACAGCACATATTACTTCACTTAAAAACAAACTACGATACTTGACTTATGTTTTCTACAACCTAAACCAAGTTTGTAATGATACACTACTTCGCGAAGTATATTTCGCGTTAGTTCAATCACTCTTACAATATTGTATCACAGCTTGGGGAGGGGCGTATGAAAATATAAAGACTCAACTTAGAAGGACTCAAAATATACTACTCAGAACTATACTAAAAAAAGACAGACTTTTTCATACTGACCAACTATACGAACTATTTAACGTTCCAACACTAGATGACATTTACATTTACAAAACAAGTACTTTCGCAATAAAGAAAAAACATACCTGGACTATAAACCCTAACACATACACCACAAGACAGACTGGACAAATGATACAAACACTCAAACACAAATCACTGACAAAAAGACATTTTTCATACGTAGGTAGCAAAATTTTAAATGAGATACCTGAAGATATAAAGGACAATCCAATTTGAACAATTTTAAAATACAGACTGAAACAATGGCTGTCTATTAACAATAATAAAAATAAAATCTTAAATATTTTAAAATAACAATTTTTCCCTAATTATTTGAATGTATAAGTACTCAATAAAACAGACATAACAATCAAAAACACTCCACACATAACATAAAAACATTTTTTAACATCTTCAAAATTTATAATATATATATATATTTTTTTTTTTTTTAAAACTACAAGGACAGTTTTAAATAATAATATAATTATAATAAAAAGTGGCCTAACACATGCATTGCATAATTGGCCACTTAACTTGCCATGTTCCTAATTTTCGTTTTATTAATAAGTTATTTTTTACATTTAAATTTTATTTATGAAGATGAAAGAATTTGTTCAATAAAAAATAATCTTTTGAAAGTACAAAAAAAAAAAAAAAAAAAAAAAAAGCTAAAGCTTCTAAGAAAAATTAGTAATATTGAATTTTTTTTTTGGTGGATGTGTCAGCCTCTCCACAAAATTAGAAGAGGATTAAAAATAATAAAATTGTATCGCCTTATTTAATGCTGCCCGATCAGGACTAATCTTTTTCTTCTTTCACTTTGCCTTTTCTCACATCTACTTGGGGTCGGCATATAACGTTGCTTTCAACTGAAAATTATACTTTATTCAAAAAATTATAATAATTTGGCATTTTGGGGGGTTTTAACCTCGCGTTCTCTACTGCATGGTCATATTTATCACGACGGGTTTTTACTTTCACAAGCCCCGTATCGTCAGTGTACACGTGCACTGGTAGTCAAGTGGTTAACGCGCTAGTCTGGTAATCCAGGTAGCGTAGGGGTCCGTTGGTTCGAATCCCACCCAGTGCATGAATTTTTCCTCATTCATTTGAGTTTGAGACCACATACTCATAAGACTTTGAGGGTAAGGTAGTACAAATATGCTTTGAGCATGAACCTCTCCTGGTGTTTCGTTACCTTCCACTAAAGAGTTATATTAGTATTATTATTATTACATCTCCATAAATTTCTGTTCAAAACATTTTCAAGAAAACACAAAACTTTTCTGATAAACTCCTCTGTCGCCAGTGTGCTCCTGAATTTATTGAAGAAAAATATTTACGTTTTTCCTCTTTTCTTTTTGCTCTCAAATTTTGGCATGTGTTCCAGGAGTCTCCGATAAAAGTTAGATTTTTGGTTGTTTTATTATTATTATTAAACACTTTATTTGATATAAAAAGACATATGTGCAGTACAAATAATTATTATAACAATTAAAAATTTAAACAATAAAATATATATTATACATCATACAATAAAACATGATACATAGTATATTATACACTAAAAATGAAAACGAATAGAAAAATAAATATAGACACATGTCTTAACTAAAGGGCGGGGTTATTGCCTCTGGCAATCTCTTCCACCTAACCTTATTTTTTAGTTAGACGGATTTTAAACAGCTGAGTTCATAAGTCGTTATAATATTTGTGTTAATCACATTCGTGATATCAAGTACTCAAACTCACTGTAGTAAATCTATGCTGAAACCGGGACTTAAACCACCGACATATACCTAAACATATACCACAGAATATAATACTATCCAAAAATACGCGAATGACTCAATAGTTAAAGCGGTATTAATAAAAAAAAACCACCGACCTCCAGGTTGAATGTCCACCGCATTATACAGGGTGGGGCAAAAGTCTGGAAACCCCTGATTAAATTTCGAATGGCTTCTTCGGTAAAATTAAAATTTTGTACGGTAAATCGGGCTAATAAGACCTTCTTTTAGAGTCGAGTCGATTTTTGTTACCGGCCCCCATGTTGGGGCCATGGGGGCCAACTTAATTTTTTTAAATACGAACCCCCACCTTGCGATATATTTTTGAAAAGGTCTTTTAATAACAAATACATTGGTGCAAATTTTATTTTTTTAAAATTAACTGTTTGCAAATGGCGTCCAATTTTCTGTATGCAGTAAAGTCTGGAAACCCCTGAATATATTTCGAAATGGCTTTCTCAGTAAATTTAAAATTGTGTATGGTAATCCTTGGTAATTAGACCTTATATTAGAATGGGACCGATTTTTTTACCGGCCCCCATGTTGGGGCCAGGGAGGCCAACTTCATTTTTTTTTTTTTTAATACAAAACCCCACCTTGCGATACATTTTTGGAAAGGTCTAATTACCCCGACTTACCGTGCACAATTTTAAATTTACTGACAGAGCCCTTTCAAAAGATATTCAGGGGTTTCCAGACTTTACTGCATACACAAAGTTGGACGCCATTTGCAAACAGTTAATATTAAAAAAATAAAATTTGCACCAATGTATTTCTTATTTAAAGACCTTTCCAAAAATGTATCGCAAGGTGGGGGTTCGTATTTAAAAAATGAAGTTGGCCCCCCTGGCCCCAACATGGGGACCGGTAACAAAAATCGACCCCACTCTAAAAGAAGGTCTTATTAGTCCGGTTTACCTTACAAAATTTTAATTTTACCGAAGAAGCCATTCGAAAGTTATTCAGGGGTTTCCAGACTTTTGCCCCACCCTGTATAGATTAAGCTACTGAGGTCGGTAAAAGTAGAATGATTTCCTTGTGGTGAAGCTCAAAGCCTCTACATATTTTACTTCCGAGAAATTTCCAATATTAGAAATCGGAAGTATTTATTTTTGGATAGCACAGAATTATCAAAAGTATGTATATACAATATTATACATACATATTTATTATAACATGGTAATCAAAATCCCTGTAGCTTACACTCATTCCATGTGTGGGATTAATGTTTACACCGGAATGGTGACTTTTAATTTCATTAGGATAAAGCGTTGCCCCGTACAGCTCATAGGGAAACGCAGAAATTCAATGTTTGATCTAGGGTTTTTCATACAGGGCCGCAGTTAGATGGGGGCAGGGGTTTTTCTTTAATTTGGGTTAAACGTCGCTTTCAACTGCATGGTCATATCACGATCGGGGTGTTTCCTCTTATTCGCAGGAAACCCACAAACCTGCTACCCACATTAACCTCACCCAACATGGGTTGGGCCGGAATGCAAGCATCACCAAGTCTTCACCTCGCAGGACATTGCTTAACTTCGGTGATCCTACGAAAACCGGTGCATTCAACGCGCCATCGACGCTGGCTAGGGGTTTTTTCCCCGGTACTCCGTTATGGTAGCTCAGTGGTCAAGGGGTCTGTCTGGTGATTCAGAGGTTGCGGGTTCGAAACCCAGCTGGACATGATAATTTATCCTCCCATTTGAGATTTTGACCACATAATAGTACGTCTTGCGCTTACTGCTCGAATAAGCGACTTATTAGCTCTATTCAGGCAGTCTAAATAAAGAGGTATTATTCTTCTTTCTCTTTTGTTTTTCACGTCTCTAATTCCCCCTAAAAACGTCCTTATGTTAAAAATTTAATTCGAGATTTGTTTATTTAATATTTTCATCAAAGGTCAAAGGGATTAGGTCAATATCTCCCTCCTGTTTGTATACGAGTATGCCATGTGTTGGTAGTAATTATTGCCAAAGGCTCTTTTGAAATCAATCCTCAAGCTAAAGTTGGCTTCATACAGTACACAAATTATTTATCTCTCTCTTTTTTCTTCCTTTCTCTTCGTCTCTCTTTCTTTCTCTCATTCCCTTTCTATCTCTCATTCTTTTTCTAGTTTCTTGTTGGGGTTTTCCGTTTTCTTCTTACTGAAAAAGAAGGAAAAAAACACTGCCAATTATGGACACAATACTCCCTCATGATTCGGGCGCATGGTCTCTTTTGATGAATTTAAAATGGGACCATCCACAGAACGTCTCCAAAATGTATGTGTACAGAATTTCATAGAAATCCGCATAATAGTTACCGAGATTTGCGCGTTACAAGGAATATTTTTAACAGACCGACAAACAGACACACAAAAAGTTGCTCAGGAGGTTATCTAGAAATATGGAGAAAAAAAAAATGAAATCGGAGCAAAAAAATATTTTTTTTTACAAAAACGAGAGAAAGAGAGAGAGAGAGAGAAAGAGAGAGAGAGAGAAGGATAGAGAGAGAGAGAGAGAGAGAGAGAGAAAGAGAGAGAGAGAGAAAGAGAGAGAGAGAGAGAGAGAGAAAGAGAGAGAGAAAGGATATACTCGTATCTCAAGAGTTTTGAGTGATCAACCGTGTTTGAAAATTCACCACTTGATGGCCTTCTTAAGAGTATTTTAACACGTTGACTCCCTCTTAGCGTATTATAATAAACTAGTGAATCTGGTGATTGATCGACTTGTTTAGTTAGCATGGATGGTACTCTGTTGGAAGTAGTAATCCGTTGTTCTGGACTCTGGAAGTTCTGTTTTCCATTTTTTTATGTTGAAAATTTTACCTAATTTCAAGCTTAAACGAAAATAAACGGTGAAAAAAAAATGGAATGACATAGTGTGTAAGTATCATGGCAACAACGGGAGTTTCACCGACCATTTGCTGGGCAGAAAAATTCAGCGAATCAAATTACCTCATCCCGCCTGAGTGGGACCGGGAAAAAGATGCAGGACCTGTATTTTACTTTATTTAAAATTCAAGCCTGCATACTACTGCTTGGAAGTTTACGTGTTAAGAGGAGATGTCAAGAGATACTTAAGTTATTGACTCTTCCACTACTTTCTTACTCTGGGTTTTCCTTCTAGGTTACCCGCAGCTTCCTTGACTTTTCCTCATCATAAATACTCTTGTTCAGTTTCTCTTCTTAGTTTTATCTGAAGGTTGTAGCTAGCAGCTTGAAATACAAAAAATTGAAAAAAGCATGCATTATGATGACAATGTTTATCAAATTGAAAAAAAGTATACCTACATTATGAGGACAATGTTTATCAATTTACTTGTCATGCGCAGAAGAGAGTCACGGGTTCAAATCCCAGAGGCGACAAAAAATTGTATTAAAATTTTTCCTCTAAATAATCCTCTATTATTTTCCCTACAGGCTAGTGAAGGAATAAGTTGGAGAGTGCGTTGAAAATTCATGCATTGGATGGTATTCGAACTTCTAATCCTCCTACTCCTCCTCTTTACCTCCTCCCCCTCCTCCTCTTTCTCCTCCTCCTCCTCCTCTTCTTCCTCCTCCTTTTTTCTCCTCCTCTTCTCCTCCTCCTCATTTCTCCTCCTCCTCTCCTCCTCTCTCTCCTCTCCTCCTCTCCTCCTTCTCTTCCTCTCTCTCCTCCTACTCCACAACTCAAGAGAACTTGATCTTTTCATCATTTGAATACATTAGTGCAAGCTGAAGAGACTAAAAACCGAGAAAACGCTATCGAGTGCTCTTCAAGACGCTTTCGCCTGAGTTCAGGTCCATCGTTGAAGAAAGAGTAGGGGGATTTCAATTCTCTCTTCTTTTTTTGTAATTTTATATTGCTATACTTTTGGCTGGGGGACAGTAATTTTATATTGCTTTACTATTAAAAGTCTGGTTGGGGACTATGAACAGGGAGTAGACCATCATTGACTTGGTTCTGGGGGCCCTTGTCAATTATTAGCCTCCTTGTAAAGACATTGGTAGAAGTGCTGAGTCAATAAAATAGAGAGGTTAGTTGATGGCATGGATATTCTGAACTATTACCTGCTGATGAGAGGAAATAAGCTCGAAAGAACTGTCCAGGTATGTTCTGATATTCATGTACATCTAATACAACTTCGCACTATTCTGTTTATATTGATATACTGATTCCTCCACTGTATTGCTACCATCGCGCATCATTAGGATAGACAGGAAATAGTGAGAAAAAGTGAGAGAAGGAGAACCAAAAAAAGGAGAGAGAAAGAAAAAAGGAGAGATATAGAGTGAGAGGAGGAGAAAAAGAAAAGGAGAGATATAGAGTGGGAGGAGGAGAAAGAGAAAATAAGAGAGAAAGAATAAGAGAGTGAGAGAAGGAAAAGGGGAGAGAAAAATAGAGATGGAAGAGAGCGACGAAAAAATTGCTGATTTAGAAACAGCAGGAAAATATTTATTCTGGGGGATGATTACGCTTGTCAGTCAACATAATCCACCGATATATCTTCTTCAGCAAAATGAAACGCGGCTAAAAAAGTTCATAAAATTCGGGGAAAATTTCCGACGAAATATTAAGTTGCATGAGAATTTTTATCTTTGCTTTATTGTTGTTTTTTGTTTGAATTGAAAGTTTGAAGCCATGAGCAAGAAGTAATCGAGTTCTTTTTAGTTAAAAAAAGTTAGTTAAATTTGAGTAAGTTTGAGTAAGACTCTTGTGATAAACATAATAATAATAATAACACTCTTTAGTGGAAGGTAACCACCAGGCAAGATTAATACGTAAATAATTTTCTACCACCTAACCTTTAGAGTATTTTTAAGCGCTTTTGCAAAATTAACTATTTAATTAGCTATATTTTTTAAATAAATACATATCAGTAAAATCAATTGTGGTGAAATTTTTCTTAGTATTATCTTATTATTAACCTCAGAGTCTTTTTATTATGTGGTCCCAAACTAATGAGGAAAATATCATGCACTAGAAGGGATTCGAACCAATGGATCCCTCCGCTACCTGGATTACCAGACTAGCGCGTTAACTACTTGACTACCAGCTACCAAAGCACTACCAACAACGATATTATCGTTTGAATAAGTATGATGAACTTTCATGATTAACCCCAGAGGTTTTCGAGGAGTTGACAAAACTCTGAGTAGTAACCCATTAACCGTGCTGGACGTTGCTTATCATCGGTGAGTATTTGAGAATTCAACCCGCCATAATACTCATTCCTCTTTCACTTTGTCTTCTCACAAAAACTACTTGGGGTTGGCATTGGCCAACCTCTTCTTCATGGTTCAGGTTGTTTGGGTTTGGTTTTTCGGCATTCCACGGTTGGATCCCCTTTTCAACCCCAACCCTAATAAGGTCGCTAATGACTTTTGTAATTGTGTTTTGACTTCACACAGCTCGTATCCCAAAGATCCATTATAAGTAGCTATTGAAATTCTTAAGTTTTCATGATAATCATTATGACAACTATTCTTTCTTTTCAAAAGGACACGAATAACTCAAAGCCACACAGACCACAAGCGTCTACAGTAGCTCCTGTTTTATGGCTAAGTATTAAAAAAGGCTGTGAAACACTTATCTCTTTTTTTAAAAAAAGGAAAGAATCTGATTTTTTACAAACCCCATTTTCGCAAACAATCTATGGTGTTTTTCATGGATTTTTTTTTCTTCTTAATGTTAGCGTGGGTGAAAGTATGCCATCTTAATAGCTCATTACGCTAATTATTATTATCTTGGGTATTTTTTTTTTTTTTTTTCGTAGGATGAGCGAATCACCCCCTTCTTGTTTTGCAACAGCTACATAATAATAATATCAAGGGTTGGGTGGAAGAGATTGCCACAGGAAATAACCCCGCCCTTTAGGTAGGTCTAGTGGTTAAAGCGGTAGTCTGGTAATTAAGGTAGCGTAGGGATCCGTTGGTTCGAATCTCACCCAGTGAATGAATTTATCTTCATTAATTCATAAACATGCTTTGAGAATTAACCTCGCCTGGTGGTTACCTTCCACTAAAGAGTGTTATTATTATTTTTAAAAAAAGGTATGTAGGTATTCTATTCGATTCGATTCTATTCTATTCTATTCTAAATGCATCTTACATGCAAGGGAGACACACATGTGAGACGAGAATTCCCACTACACCAACAGGTGGTTGCAGATAATCTTGTTTTCACAACATGCTAGCGTGGGATATGCTGAGAGTAATGTTGTGTTGACACTCGTACTTCCTCTAAGTACATTGAGAAGGGCTAAAGTGGTTTCTAGGGTTGGGTACGGAACTACTATTATACCTACTCTGTATTTATTTTTTTACAGAACTCAGTAGGACATTATTAATATAAGGAAATTTTTTAATTGTCTCACCTTGAAACTGAGGTTCACGAGAAACACCTGTCCTCATTATCATTCTAGTAAGAACTTACCATTGTTATTAACCGTCCTCAGTAGCTTGATCGATAAGGCGGCGGACTTGTAAACTGGAGGTAGGTGGTTCAAGTTCCGGTTTCAGCGTAGATTTAGTAAAGCGAGTTTGAGTAGTTGTGAGATCACCAAAGGATTAACACAAATATGATTTTTGCGCTTTAACTCTGCTGGGGCAGGTCGTTTGCGCCGATACTCTGTATTAGACGAAATCCGATGTTCTCAAAACATTCTCACATGAGCAATTGAGCATGTGAGAAACAAATATTATTGGGTTGCATCGGTAGTCAAGTGGTTGCGCTAGTCTGGTTATCCAGGTAACGTAGGGGTCCTTTGGTTCGAATCCCGCCCAGAGGAAAAAATCATGCACTGGGTGGGATTCGAACCAACGGATCCCTGCGCTGCCTGGATTACCAGACTAGCGCGTTAACCACTTGACTACCAGTGTACCAATATAAACACGAGCAGGAGAGAACAACAGCTCAGGAGGTGAGAGGCCACAACTCGGGCCCACTTAGTTTCCGACCCCATTGTCTTGAGAATGGAAATGAAAGTAGCCTCTGTTTTATAGCTCTTTATGTTGCAAAAAAAAAAAAAAGAGGAAACCCCTTGTATTCGCAGGAAACTGTAAAGTCGAAAGAGATGAATGGGACGAATGAACAGTCAGGCCAGTGGCGTATTCCAACTACATTTATTCAACACCTGCCATGTTCCAGTGTGTGGGGAACATCATTCGAACGGATGTTCCGTTACCACTAATTCACCCACCCTGCAGCGGAAGATGATGAAATAATGTGACCAACCAAATTAAATGCTTTAAAATACTTCTTAAGCCTATTTTTTAAGTTTTAAAAAAATATATCATCACGAAAAATCGCACTAAAATCGGGAAAATAAATATGTTAGATTTTTTCTTTACACCACACCATTCTTTTAACTTTTTTTTTCACACCACTCACGGGTTAATTTTCCATACTTACCATGTCCACGACCTAATGAGATCTGTTGTGACAATGGGCCACTACCGTAGGTATAATTTCCAATGGGCGGGGCTTAAAATTAAAAACCGACCAGTAAGCTGAAAATTCCACCCATAAACTTCATCCACAAAATCATTAGATTTAATGACAAAAAAATTATTTAAGCTATCAATTTTAAGCTGAAAATTCCACCCATAAACTTCATCCACAAAATAATATTTAAGGTTTCAATTTTTTTTCTTCATTTTTTGCTGATGGGGTGTTTCAAACCCCAAACACCCCCTCACCTATAATGGTGCAATGTGGGAGAACAGGTTAAAGAAAAGAGACATTCTTTCACTCTAGAAAATGCACCCTAAATAATGTAGGGTATACACCACTGACTCAAGTATTTAAGATGAGGAATAGCCATAGACCCGAGTGTTGTGTGGGAGGAGAGATAAAAGCAAGGAGACATTATTTCACTCTAGAAAATGCACCCTAAATAATGTATTGTATACTCCACTGACTCAAGTATTTAAGATGAGGAATGGCTATAAACCCGAGTCCTGTGTGGGAGGACAAATAAAAGCAATGAGACATTATTTCACTATCTCGGATGAGAAAAAGAGGAAAAGAATAAGGAGGAGGAGGAGGAGAAGATGGAGGTGAAGGAGGGAGATTAAAACTGGACAATACAAATAGATAGGTATATTCCGGAAGAGAAGAAGAGGAGGAGAAGAAAGATGAGGAGAAGGAAGAGGAGGAGAAGAAAGAAGAGGATGAGGAAGAAAAGGAGGAGAAAGAATAGGAGGCTGAGAATGAGGAAGAGAAGCAGGGGGAGGAAGAGGAAGAGGAGGAAGATAAGGAGAGAAGGAAGAGAAGGAGAAAGAGGATGAGAAGGGGGGCAGTTAGGAAAATCAAGAGGAGGAGAAAGATTAAAACTGGACAGTACAAATGGATAGGTATATTCCGGAAGAGAAGAAATGAGATGAGGAAATTAAAGTGGCGGAAAAAAAAAAAAAAAAAAAAAAAAAATTCACAAAAATTACTTCTTATTTACTTATTTAAAGACATAATAATCAATAAAATAGAAAAAATAATAATGAAATCAGATAATGCATGTTTTTTTAATTTTTAATTTACTTTTCTAAGGTAAATAAAGAAAGTGTTATGTCAAGTTCACTGTGTCATAATTAATGAAATGTTTTGGGCTATCAGGTGTCATATTGGTTAATTATTGTGGAAATTGAAGAAAACATGAAGTTGAGAATGTCTTAGGTCCGAATTATGAAACAGAATTAGATGAACTAATTTCAAACAATCATACCACAAATACTCGCATCACTAAATCTACGCTGTAACCGGGACTTGAATCACCGACCTCCAGGTTACAAGACCGCTGTCTTATCGATCAAGCTACTGAGGTCGGTTTTCGAAATGGAAAGAAAGAAGACAGAGAGAAAGGTTGAAATCTTATTACACCAAGAACAACGCTTAAAGATACACAAAAAAGGTTTCAGTAAAATAAAGAAGGCAAAAAAAAGGATGATAATAGTATGAGAGAAAAAAAACTGAATGTGGAGGAAATAAAGGGGATTTTGGGGGAAAAGTGGGGCGAGGAAATCGGATTTAAAATCCCCCAGAGTCCAAAGTCCGGGATCGAAGTGTTTGAAGTTTCAGAATATCTTGAGAAGAGCTTCTCTTAAACGTTCTTGGAAAAGCAATTATCCTTTGTTCGATACTTTTCGGGCTTACGCTGCCGAAAAAGGCGAAGAACTTCTTCTACAACATTATCAAAGTCTTCATCATCAGCAACATCATCATCAATATGCCAGCCTCCGTGGCCTAACGGTTGTGACTACTGCCTGTAGTCCAGAGATCCCGAGTTCGATTCCCGGTTGAAGCAGACTTTTCGCACAGAAAATTCTGTTCCTTCCGTACATGTGAGGCTGGCAATTCCGGCCCTACCCATGCTGGGTGAGATTAATGTGTGTAGCTGGTACGATTTCCAGCGAATGGAGAGTAAAACCCCGTCCCAAGTCAGGACGTTAAAACTAAACAGAATCAATGGACATGAAAGGAGCCTAGACATTGGATCTGGGCGTCCATATAATCCTCTCACCACCGTGATTTAGTTATCAATTATCAATACCTAACTCACGGACCCGAAATTATTATAATCATCTTCTTCTTCTTCCTCATCATTGTTATCAACATTATAAGGGTTGGATGGAAGAGATAGCCTCAGGCAATAATCCCGCCCATTAGTCAGGACATCTGTATATATTTTGTCTGTGTAATCTCTCTCTTTATTGTTTGTATTGTTCCAAATTTTGTATTTTAATTTTTAATAGTAAGTCCTTAATAATTCAGAATTTAATAATAATAATAATAATAACATAATTGTCACGATTAAGAATATATTTACATTTTTTGAGAATACTGAGAAAGAAAAATAATAAACATTTACTGTTACACTTATCTCTGATATTGTTGTTGTTGTAGCTATGCTGAGGGGAGTGTGGTGGTCCTTAACCGCATAGTAAATAATAACTCCGATGGAATATGATTTCTTTGCAATTAATTAAAGCTTTTTTCGGACTTCCAGCATAAGTTCATGACAATTCATGGTTGACGTTATGAAAGGCATATAGTCATAAAATAATCAGTATCACTATAAACAAAAAACTGAGAAGTTGTACTAGATGTACATGAATATCAGAACATACCTTGACAGCTGTAATGGTTCTGATTATCCAACTGCAATACTGAGGAAGAGGTTAAACGATACCAAATAGGTTTGGGAGCCTATTTTGTATGTTTTATGCCTCTTTGCCTTTTTCCAAACCTTTTTCCAAGTAGGTTTGAAACTGAAAGAAGTAGAGAAAGAAAATTGCAATCGTCATCATAGTCTTCTTTTTTTTTGATTCCATTTCATCTCCTTCTATTTCATCTCTCTTATCTCCTTTTACAAGGGTTTCATCCAGTATATCTTCAGATCATTTCTCATCATCAACATCTGTCATTTGTAATTTATTTGTTTTCAGTATTTGTTTGTATTTGTCCTTCAAATAAAATATTCAATAATAATAATACTATTATCCTGAATTATTCCATATTTCTTTCTCTTCTTTGAATTTTTCTGTCTCTCTCCTCTCTCTCACTCTCTGCTACCCCTTCTCCTCCTTATATTTTCAATTATTTCTCTATCTTCTCCATCTTCTTAAAAATCTCATCCTGTAATCCACTCGTACTTTTCCCTCTTACAAGGCCGTTTGGGAGGGATAGAAATGTTATCTGTTCATTCCCTGGGTGGGGTGGATAAAATAATTCTCATAAATCTGCTAACAAAGGAAAAATCGTTATTGAATGGCTAAAGAAGAGACTGTCGGGGCACTAATTGTGTCCAAATCAAAAACAGGGTAGTATCAAGTTTTTTTTTTTTTTAAGCTAAACGAACAGAAACTCAATTTTTTTGTTCGGAAAGTTCCAATTGGCCGATACGTTGCTTGAGACATTGCTCAGCCAGAATTTTCTGTTCATAAATACGGCTGTACATCTCAAGTCTCATTTACATGACATGTTGCAAGTTGACTTTTGCAAGTAACTTGCGAGCAAATTGCAATAGAATTTTTTTTCGTAGGATCACTGAAGTTAAGCAACGTCCAGCGAGGTGAAGACTTTGTGATTCTGGCATTCCGGCCCAACCCAGACTGGGTGAGGTTAATGTGGATAGCAGGTTTGTGAGTTTCCTGCTAATGGAGGGTAACACCCACGTCGTGGTATAACCATGCAGTTGAATGCAGCGTTAAACCCAAATTGTAAAAAAAAAAAAATATGTGCTGATGTTTGCATCATAATGTGGGACTATAAACAGGGAGTATTATACCAGCAGTCTGCCTGGGGGACTATAAACAGGGAGTAGACCAGCAGTGGCTTGGTTCTGGGGGCCCTTGTCAATTATTAGCCTCCTTGTAAAGACATTGGTAGAACTGCTAAGTCATTCCTCCAATGTCTGACTACCATCGTTCACGATGACAAAAGTAGTTTCTTAAAAAAGAGAGGTCTACCAATTATGTATTCTAATTTAAAGAGGTCAAGCTACTGAAAATTTCGGTTGGTTTAACACTTTGGAAAAATACGTACTATGTATTACAGTTACTCAAACTCGCTTTACTAAAAGCTACGCTGAAACGGGGACTTGAACCACCGACCTCTGGTACGTCTGGATTCACAGAGTGCCGCCTTTACCACTGCTGAGCTACCGGGACAGATCTGATAGATATAAATACATCATGTTTTACCTTTTCCGGATTCTGAAGACGAAGGACGTCGAAGATACTTTTCTCGCCACTAAAAAGCGGACACAAATAGTCCTGGTGAAAGCACTTTCTAAAAACAAGCTTTTTACCGGCAAATCAGTCAACACTATAAAACACACGCAAAAGAAACCGACAAGTGTTGTCACACCTGAAAAAACACAACAAATGATATCAAAGGCTCTCAAATACTCGGATGATGCTATGGAAATAATAGTAATTATTATTAAAATAAATTCAAATGAAACCTAAAGTTAAAATAATATAATATAACACATAAAAATGGTAAATAACAAGTTTTCACCGCAAAAATATACCAATTTTTAAGAAATGATTTTTTTTATTAGGTACCTTTAATATTTACTATATTTAGTCTTTTGTAAATAGATACTGTCAATACCTTTTATTAAGTCACTGACAAAAAAAATATCAGAAAAGGTATCAGAAAAAAAAATCTGTGTACTAAAAAACGAAAAGTTAGTCCGAACAAATTTCTGGTAACAATCCGCCAAGCACCTGTGGTCAAAATTTCGACAAAAACGCGGCAAAAACCGGGAATAGCCGAAAAGGTAAACAAGCGGGTTCGAGATAGAGATACAGACTGAAACGCTGAAATCCTCAACATGAAAACCGTGAGAAGAACGCCAGAGATAGCAGGAATTGGGAGAAAAATAGCAGGAGAGGGGGAAAAAACCAGGAAAAGAGGGAAGGAAATTTGAGGAGAGGAGAGAAAAAAAAGAGATGAGAGGAACAGATGTGGGGGATTTATGGTGATAAGAAAAAGGGAAATGTGGGATAAATGACGCTAGAAGAGGGATTAAACGAAAGTAAGAAGGGATAATAAGAGAAAGTTGTGAGAAACGACATCGAGAGGGAGAAAAACGAAGCAAAAAGGGTTTTCCGTTCTTAGGGATAAGATGTGAAAAACGAAATCGAGAGGGTAAAAAAAGGGATAAAACTAGGTGACTGTGGGAAAATGACAGTGGAGCGCGGGAGAAATGTCGCTGGGACAGAAGAAAAGGGAGAAAAAAGAAACAGTTGTGAAAATCTTCTGCGGGAGAAGAGGAGGGAATTTTGAGAGGGAGCATTAGGAGCAACAAGTGGGATAAAACGGATCCAGGGCGAGAGGGGAAGAGAGGGAAATTGTTCAGTGAAATATTTCCCAGTTTATCCGCGCTGGTACTAGCCCATTAAAAAAAAAAAAATAGAGACAAAGATTATTTTTTTTACAAAAATGAACACAATACTTCCGATTTCTAATATTAGAAATTTATTTGAAGTAAAAAGTTAATGTATTTGTGTATTAGTAAAGTTTTCGTGATGTAACAATTACTCAAATATTGCTATTTTTTTCTGAATCCGGGTTCGATCTCCAGAGCCGATATGAAAATTGTATTTAAAATTTGGTCATAGTTGTTTGTAAGGGATACTTTTCGGTATGTTACTGTTGACCCAGCACCTAAATGGGAGGTTTTGTGTCACTTCTCGCCCATCAGAGGGGAGGCATACTACGGTATGGGCAACCTGCAACACAGACCACAAGCGTCTACAGTAGCTGCTGTTTCATGGCTACGAAATAAATTAGGCTGTAAAACAATCATCTTGAAAAAAAAAAGACAAAAAATGTAGGTACAGAATGATGTTTAGGTGAACTACAATCCAGCTATTCTCTCTTCAAAATACCCTAGTTACCATCCTACTTCTAACAAACAGTAGATGTACCTTATATGTTTTATAAATCACCTTATTGTCGATAAAAATTCTTTATAAATACACTGAGTAGTATAGATTGAGGTACATGATTTTAGTGAGCATTTTTCTAAATTTGAATTTTGGCGCTATTGGCGGGAAAAAAATTGTGAAATCTCCTCTTCACAAAGGTCAATGACCATTATTATAATGCTGTTATGTAGTATAGTAATGGTAGACAATATCCCAGAGCCTAAATTTTCAGTCCAACACCTGCATTCTAGGCTCCCTAAAACCTCTTTAACATTTATATTATTCTTGCCTATTTGTGCTTAAATTACTTTATACTCTTTATAGGTAGGAAAAAAAAAAGCGCACTAATCACTATAAGATAAGCACAGTGGTAAGATACTCGCTTTGAATGGGTCTCGGGTTCGAACCCTAGAGTCGACAACAATTTGTATGAATTTTTTAGTAAATATACTGCGCTCATGTTGATGTTAACCACTCAGCCACAATGCATGGGATAGTACTTCTTTTGCTCCCTAGTTGGGATAGAATAGAATAGTAATGTTTATTTGTAATATTACAATTCAATAATAATAATAATAATAAAATTATTCGGTTTTCAATAATAATCATTGCTAAAAGTTCCGCTAAGTACATTTGCACTTTTTGGGAGCTTCGATTTTAGTTGGGATAGTTCTTCGAATGCTCTCAAGTAATCGAAACATTTCCCAGCACATGTGCACAGATACATCCTTGCAGACACCTCACTGGATTCGCCTCTTTTCCCACCGATGAAGCCTCAATGAATTTAAATATTTTTTACTTTCCATTTTTTTTTTTTTTTTTCTTTTTCGAAATTTTCTTGTCTACGTATAATGATGCAAGTTTCCTTACAAAGTTGCTTTCATTAAAGTTGTGAGTTAGTTTCGATTTTCCCCGCCAGGGAACATGTGAGGTCTGCAGTGTACTTTTTGTAACGATGCAAATTGAGACGCTATTATTATTTATTTTTTTAACTTCGTTTCATATTCGCAAAGTCTGGCCGGGGGACTTTAAACAGGGAGTAGACCAGCAGTCTGGCTGGGGGACTTTAAACAGGGAACAGGGAGTAGACCAGCATTGGCTTTAAACCTCACCCAGCCTGGGTGAAGCCGGAAATTCCAGAAATATGGAGGGAACAGAAATTTCTGTATGGAAAGTCTGCTCCGACCGAGGATCGAACTGAGGATCTTTGGACTACGGGAATCTTACCTATGACTTTACAAATTTCATTAGTATTTTATTATTTACATTTTTTGGGGCTGACTGTCTTGTCATTTTGACCCGTACGTATTCCCACGGGTTACCGGGTCCGTTTTAGGTAGCCTTTAGCATATTTTTGTAATACCAACAATAATATGGCCTTATTTATACTACCCGATTACGACTATTAAGTCCCATTATTCCAGCAGTAAGCCCAAGACGTTATTATTCTGTTATCGAAACCCACAGTAGGAGGATAACTTATCATGTCCCGGCTGGGTTTCGAACCCGCGACGTCTGGATTACCATCAGTCCTACGCTTGTCCGTTGAGCAATGAGCTATTTTTTTTTATAACTATCATTAATAAAATTATTGTATTGGAGAGCAGATGGCTTTTCCAATAGTTAATGGAAAATGAGCTTACGGTTGTCGTTCGTCAATCTTCTTCTGCTCTACGCTGGGTTCGCTGATAAAGATGGTAAGTCGCCAGGCCTGGCGAAAGCGGCCAGCGGAGCAAGATGATACGGTGGATAGTTGCGATGTGTCAACAGGTGATTTTGGTAAGAACGAACTTTTCTCACGAACAGTCCGACATGAGATTTTCCATCGAGGTGGAGACAACCAATTGCGCTCGCAATCGCTCATGGAGGTAGATATAAGTGGTCATTCATAGCAATAAAAAGTGAAGCCCTAACAATTATTATTAGTTTATTATCAATATTTTTACAATATTATTATTGTTATTATTTTTATTCCAAGCAATGTGCGTGTTTGGTTTCTATGCAATGTTGTGTACTCACTGACTTTTTAATTAGGTCCAGAAGTAAGGAAAGTCACACTCGTATACTTTCATTATGATATATTATGTATATAAATTAATATATTATATTAAAATTATTACTAAATTACAATTATTGTAGTAATCACTATATTAAATTGTGATACGAGTGTGACGTATAGTTTCATTAGGATGTATTATGTATATAAATTAAAATTACTAGTTTTATGTATGTAAGTATGTAAATATACATAATACAATTATTACTAAATTACTGTTATAATAATAATCACTATATTAAAAAAAAAACTTTAATGTTCACTGAATGGTAGATATTTTGAATATTTTTTATGTAATGTTGAAAGACTTGGGCCTACCCCCAACACACAAAATAAATCCATACCTAATTACATATTATATTATTTTTTCGGACTCTTTAGAATGCAAAGTTTTTATCCATATTTGTGTTAATCACTTTCGTGATATCACAACTACCTAAACTCGCATTACTAAATCTACGCTGAAAAAGGGACTTGAACCACCGACCTCCAGGTTACAAGTCCGCTGCCTTATCGATCAAGCTTTGAGGTCGATTTTAAAATGCATACTGAGAAAAACAATACTTCCTAACAAAGTAAAAAAAACATGTATTTATTATTTTATCTGTGGTGAAGCACAAGACCTCTTCACATTTTTTGTGGGTAGCGAAACATTTATAAGAGCACGATTCTAGGAGTCAATATAAGACTTTTTTTCTCTCTAAGCATATACCGAGAAATGCTTCCTAAGCGAGATAAAAAGTAACAAAAAAGGTGTTTTTTTATTTGAAATATATTTTTATTTTAAATACTGCCACTGTAATTGATGATGGTAATATTATTTTCATCATAAGAATTCTCACAGCAAGTGTTCAAACTGTTTTCCACCATTCCGTAAGCACACATTTGCCCTTTCCAACAGTGATTGTTTTGCTGCTCTGCATTGATCGGGTCTAATTTCTTGAGAACATGCAACTATCCTATGTCGAAGGGTTTCCAGATCATTTCCAGATCATTCCAGATCATCATCTCCAATAAAAAAAAACACCTTTTTTGTTACTTTTTATCTCGCTTAGGAAGCATTTCTCGGTATATGCTTGGAGAGAAAAAAAATCTTATATTGACTCCTAGAATCGTTTCTGAAAGTATCTAAAAAAAAAAACTCGGACACCCTGTATGTAGAGGACAACTAAGTTTTGCGGGTACGTAGTTATGAGCTAGCCTGAAACCCTGAAACGGATCATATTATTTCTGATAATTTATTAGTTTTATTCAATACGAGCGCTTCAGCCTTGTTTGAGCCATCTGTAGTTAACTTCACTTGCTATGCCTGAAAAACAGTCAATTAGTTAAACATCTGTTTAAATAAGGCAGGCAATGAATCACTCATTTACATTACTCGTGGAGTTGCTAATTCGGATACATAGAGCATTTTACTTGTCTGTCCCATTAGCTCAGTTTTAAAGGCGGCGCACGGTGGTCTGGTAATCCAGAGGTCGCGGGTTCGAAACCCAGCCGGGACATGACTTGTTATCCTCCCATTTGGGGTTCGAAGTTAATTAATTTAAAATGGGACCATCTTCAACACGTCTCCTATAATAACACATAATTCTGTGTACCTAAAACGAAATTTTGTTGAAATATGTTCAATAGTTTCTGCGATTTACGGCTTGCAAGGAATTCAAATGACAGACACAAAAAACCAAAGTTCTTCAAGATAACCCCTGACATAGCCGACCTCCGTGGCTCAGTGGTTAAGAGCATTGGTTACTAACCCGGAGGTTGTGGGTTCGAATCCCGGCCGGAGCGGAAATTTCTGACCAAAATTTTCCGTTTCCGGAATGGCATGGATGTAAAGGTAAAGTACCCTGAAGTAATGCGAAAGCGGTTCCGGGGCACTCTTACCTTTACAAAAAAAACCCCTGACATAACAAAAAAACACAATACTTCCGATTTCTAATATTAGAAGTTTCTCGGAAGTAATATTTCTTTCTAAAATCGGGCCCACAAAATTATTTATTTATTTTTACAAAAATAAGACAATACCTATGTACTTCCGAAAGCAAAAAAATACATATTATATTCTTCGAAAGCAAAATAATGTAAACACTATGTTCCATCGCCCATGTGGCTAGGTTGTGGGATTAAAACGAAACCATATCTCCCATTTGTACGGTAATAATTCACAAAACTTCCCTGTCTCTGGGTATCCGTGGGAATTTTCTCCACCCACGAGGGATTTTTTTCCACTTTATCCCTCATCTTGGCTGACAAGTTTGTGTTAATTTTCAGTGGCGATTTTGCAACTGACACAGAGTTTCCCAGTTATAGTTTTATTCAGAGAGGAAATGCTTCTTAGATCCTCGGTTCCCTTCCGGAAGAACAGTCCCTGGGAGAAGTTTTTTAAATTGAAAAAAATAAACATGAATTGTACTAAAAAAAATCTATTAAAATGGCACCGACCTCAGTAGCTTGATCGATAGAGCGGTCGACTTGTAACCTTTAGGTTATCGGTGGTTCAAGTCCCGGCTTCAGCTTTGATTTAGTAAAGCGAATTTGAGTAGTTATGATAAAGTTTTAACTTTTTATTTATGTATTAGAATGGAATTTTGGAAACTATGTGCTATTTTCACTTGATAATCAAATGTGGTATAGTAGAGATTCAATGTATAAAGTAAGGGAAATTATTAACCAATTGTCAGCAAAATGGTTTTTATTAGAGTTGAGTTATACTAAGAGATTTTTATTATTTTTTAATACAAAAGTTGTTAACAAATATTTGATAATAATATTATTAATAATACTCTTAAGTGGAAGGTAACCACAAGGTGAGGTTAACGCTCAAAGCATTTTCTACCACCCTCAGAGTCTTAAAATTATGTGGTCACAAACTCAAATGTCTGGCCCGGTAGCTCAGTGGTAAAGGCGGCACTCTGTGAATCCAGAGACTCCAGTGGTCGTGGGTTCGAAACCGAGCTGGGACATGACAAGTTATCCTCCCATTCGGGATTTTTACCACATAATAATATGTCTTGGGCTTACTGCTGGAATAATGGTACTTTAATAGTCTTAATCGGGCAGTATGAATAAGGCGATATTATTATTATTTATTTCAACATGAACTAAAGGACAAACTCATTTAAAGAATTTGTGAGAGTGAATGAGCCCGCAATGCTGGCTGCATTCTCCCTCTGAATGGACAGGGACAGGCTCAAACGTTGGGTGAGATAGCATGCTCTCTTATCTTATCTCCAGTCTGTTGAACCTTGTTCCCTATTCTTGAGTAAATCTATTGGTTTCCTCTGGACATGACCCCATTGTGTGTATGTATGATTTTATTTGTTTTGACGCATTGGGCCTCTTCACAGTTTTTGTGGGTAGCGTAGTATTATTTTGGGTGGGTAATTATAAGGGGTTGGGTGGAAGAGATTGCCATAGGCAATAACCCCGCCCTTTAGTTAGGACTTGTGTTTTCATATATTTTCTATTCTTTTTAATTTTTATTGTATATATTGTTTCCATTTTTTCATTGTAAATTATTTATTTGTATGTGCATAATGTCCATTTATACCTAATAAAGCGATGTATGGTAATAATAATAATACTACTATGAGCCTCCTGTACTTTTCTAATTCTATTACATTAATTTCTTTTTACTCTGGTAAAGTCGCCACTGGTCGTTACTCATTAAAGTATTTTTTGCTCATTATTCCTCACGAGGTATGAGAGGACCCCAAACATCCAAGTACAGAGCAGAAAAATTCCTGCCCCGCTAGGAATCGAACCATGCGTGCAATGCCTCGCGCTCTAACTCACTCTGCCATGGTGACTGCTGAGTTCCCATGGTCTCAAATGCCAATTCTTTGAAGATGTGCCCTTGGTCTATGATATTAAAATACTTTTCTTGTTTCTTCTGGCTCGCTAGGTTGGCTGCATATTTACCGGTAATAGTATACATGCTCTGAATAATTAGGCTCGTAGGTTCGACACTGTAGGAACATATATTTTTTATCTCCTCTAACCACAACAGCACTAACTGACAGCTCCTCTGAACTAATTCGAGCCCACACTACTATTACCTTTCTCTCTCTCCCCTTCTCTCTTTTTCTATCTCTCTCTCTCTCCCCTTCTCTCTCTTTCTCTCTCTCTCCCTCTCTCCCGGTGAGCACGGTCTGGTGCAGGGCGGGATAAATTCCCCGACTTGGTACTCTATCTACACCTACGACGTCAAGTACTTGCGAATCATAGGCAGCCTGAAAATGTTTGCCGATGATAGCTGTCTCGTTTCCATCCATAAAGATCCTAAGATAGCAATAGCTAACGCGCAACGAGACTTTATCAATCTTCAGAAATATTTTTATAAAAACCATATTTTTCTTAACGAGAAGAAGACTGAGGCGTTGGTCATGGGGTTCCAAAGCAAACGTATAGATTTGGACGAGCACAGGATATACTGCCACACGAGGAAGTGTCTGGCTCAAGAAACTTACAAAACTTTTTGTATTTGCAACCCTATTGAATTCAAAAATGAATCAAAGTACTTGGGAATTTACATTGATAGTGAGTTTAAAATGACAGAACATGTCAATAATATTACAAAAAAACTAAGAGCTCTGAATTATAACTTCAACAAAATTTGCGCAGACAACTTACCTTTGACCTGCAGAAAAATAATGTATTTTTCGCTAGTAGATTCTATACTCCGCTACGGAGCAACCCTATATACCTACGCTCCCCAGTATGCCATCAAACCCCTACTTTCTCAGCAGAAGAAAATAATAAAGCTCCTTTTCAAGAACATTAATATTGACCACATGAAGCCTGACCAGCTTTGTAAGTTCATTCTTCTCATAAACAACTTCAAAGAAGAAAAAATATCGCCAGAGGACGGAACAGCCATACGAACTCCGAGTCCAGAGGTTCCGCCGCCCTCACGTCTACACCATCCAGTACGGAGACCGCAGGCTGGAATACATCATTCCTGCTCTACTGGATTACTACTGCAGAGACTTCATTCACGATGATAACAAGATTGTCATTAAGACTAAGATCAAAAAAAGTATTCTTAATATCAACTAAGAATTCAGTAATGTTGATAGTATTGTCCACTTTAATCATGCTTTAATAGTTTTTTTCTGTTAATATTTGTTTTTTTTTTTAAAAAATTTAGTTTAGTTGTCAAATTTAGTCGCTCATGTAGATTAAAATGTTTGTAGGTACAAAGAATTTTGTATATTTGTATTATTGATGTAATATTATTGTAATTGTGTTAATAGATGAGAGCTAATGTAAAAACATATATGGTTCAACTTTTAGTTAATTATATATAAAAAAAGAATTTATAATTCGGTTTTTTTTTTTTTAATATATTTACCAAGAAATAAATTTGTGATGGTTAAACGTTCTCATCTCCCTAATAAAAGTATTCTTATCAACTAAGAATTCAGTGATGTTGATAGTATTGTTCACTTTAATCATGCTTTAATAGGTTTTTCTGTTAATATTTGTTTTTAAAAATTTAGTTTAGTTGTAAAATTTAGTCGCACAGATAGATAAAAAAGTTTGTACAAAGAATTTTGTATTATTGATGTAATTATATTGTATTTTTTTTTTTAATAGATGAGAGCTAGTGTAAAAACATGTATGGTTCAACTTTTAGTTAATTATATAAAAAAAAAGAATTTATAATTCAGTTTTTTCTTAAATATATTAACCAAGAAATAAATTTGTGATAATTAAACCCCATCTCCCTAATAAAAGTATTCTTAATATCAACTGAGAATTCAATGATGTTGATAGTATTGTTCACTTTAATCATGCTTTAATAGGTTTTTCTGTTAATATTTGTTTTTTAAAATTTAGTTTAGTTGTAAAATTTAGTCGCACAGGTAGATAAAAAAAAAAGTTTGTACAAAGAATTTTGTATTTTTCTATTATTGATGTAATTATATTGTATTTTTTTAAATAGATGAGAGCTAATGTAAAAACATGTATGGTTCAACTTTTAGTTAATTATATAAAAAATAAAGAATTTATAATTTAGTTCATTTTTTAAAAATGTATCAACCAAGTATAAATTTGTGATGGTTAAACCCCATCTCCCTATAAGTTAGCCTTAGCTTAGGAGATGTAAACTATGTAAAATTATTTTGTAATCAATAAAGTACCCAATTCAAATTCAAATTCAAATTCAATTCAAATTCAAATTCCCCCTCTTCCTCTCGTTCTCCCACCCTGAAATTTCCCCCTCTGTCTCTCTCTCTCTCTCCCTCTCTCCCCTGCTTTTTCTCTCTCTCCTCCTCCTTCTCCTCTATTCTCTCTCTCTCCCTTTCCCTCTCTCTCCCTCTCACTCTCTCTCCCTCCCTCTCTCCCTCTCTTTCCCTGTCTCTCTCCCTCTCTCTCTCACTCTCTCTCTCCCTCTCTCTCCCTCTCTCTCTCCTCTTTTCTCTCCTTCTCCTCCCTTCTTCCTCTTAATTTCACGTATTCGCAACTCATTTGAAGTAAGATTCTTGTAAGGAAGAAAATTACCTGAGAATTTTTTTCCGAGGATATGTGGTGAAGTAAATGAGGCCATAAGAAATAATGATGGATGTGCTACTTGGATGTGTTGAAGAGAGAATGAGAAAGTAGAAGAGTATGTGTTATGCTGGATGGAAGAAAAGATGGAGGGTGATAAGAAGGGAGAAGAGAGATATTATTATTATGCTGATGAGAGCAAATAAGCTCGAAACAGCTGTCCACGTATTTTCTGTTATTCATGTAGATCTAGTGCAACTTCTCACTTTTCTGTTAAGACTGATATACTGATTATTAATAAATTCTCAATTAAAAGGACATACTCGTCTATACAAAGAATTAATGGTAAAAATTATAATAAAAATTCACAATATAAACAAGAAGAAAAAACAACATAGATAAAATATATACATAGCTGATGTTCTCACTAAAAGGCGGGGTTATTGCCTATGGCAATCTCTTCCACCCAACCCTTAAGAGATATTTTTATAAGAGAAAGAGGGTTATAATAAAGTGAAGTGAGAGAGAGAGAGAGAGAGAGAGAGAGAGAGAGAGAGAGAGAGAGAGAGAGAGAGAGAGAGCGATAGAGAGAAAGGAAGAAAGAGAGAAAGAAACAGAGAGAGAGAAAGAAGGAGAGAGAAAAAGGAAGAGAGAGAAAAGAAAGAGGAGTGGGGAGATAAAAAAGGCTGCGAAACACTCTTTACAAACAAAAAAAGCTGGGTGAGGAGAAGGGAGGTATATTGTGAATCGAACCCAGGACCTCAGTTAACCTGAGGTCTATCTGTTTTTTTCTCAGCACAAACGTGACGGTACAGTTATAAGTTTTTTTTTATTTGATGAATATAGTCTGCTCGGGGGACTATAAACAGGGAGTAGACCAGCAGTCTGGCTGGGGCACTATAAACAGGGAGTAGACCAGCAGTCTGACTGGGGGACTATAAACCGGGAGTAGACCATCATTGGCTTGGTTCTGGGGACCCTTGTCAATTATTAGCCTCCTTGTTAGTTGGTTAGTTGGATATTCAGAACTACTACTTGCTGATGAGAGCAAAAAAGCTCGAAACAGCTGTCCAGGTATGTTCTGATATTCATGTACATCTAGTAGAACTTCTCACTCTTCTGTTTATACTGATACTGTTTGTAAAGACAGTGGTAGCAGTGCTGAGTCATTCCTCCTCTGTCTGATGGCTACCATCGTTCAAGATGACGTCACCCTATGATGATGAATATTCCAGATAATATTGGGACACGAACCACCGACCTCTTACTTCCCTGGCCGCCACCTTATTCATTGTGCTTTTTTTTTTTTTTTTTTTTTTTTTTCTTTATTCGTTACATTTCTACATTCACAAATATAATTATGGCAAAAAATGTATTTTTAAACAACCCTGTCAGCTGAACGCTGGTGGCGGGTGTTTATAAAATATATAAAAAGAAATATATTGGTTTCTTTATAAACTAAAAAAAGAGGGGAAAGCGGAAAGAAATATTATAATACATAAAAAGACAGAGAAAAAAGAGGTCAAGTCCAAAAAAACGTAAATGGAAGAAAAAGAAATATCTCGTTATGGTAAAGAAGTGTGGAAAAAAGGAAGAAGAAAGAAGGAATGAAGGAGAAAAAAAAAAGTTTCTATTTTATAATGATTATAGTAGATATTCGTAATTATTAAATAATAAATAGGTGCAATGGTGCATCTCATCATAATAATTAAAATTATACAAGTTTCATGAAAAAAAAGGTTTATATTCAGCTTATTGGCAATAGATCAATAATATTTATATTTTTATGTTTTAAATATTCTTTTATTTTAATTTTGAGTAATATATTAAAGTTTTTCAATTTTTTTATCTCTGGTGGTATTATATTCAATACTTTTTGTCCGAGGTAATAAAAGTGACGTTTGGTAAGTGATTTATGTATTAGTCGAGTTTCTGTCTGTCCGTGTTGTCTTGTTCGGTACATGTTAGTATTGGTTGTCCAGTAATGTTCATATTTTAGAGAATAAATTATTAATTTATTTGTACAGGTATAAGTCTTTTAAAGGAAGTACGTCGAGGTGTGTGTAAAGGTCGTTGGAGTTGTGTTGTCTGTCTTTTCTTACAATTATTCTCAGTATTATATTTTGTGCTCTTTTAAGTGGTTCAATAACATTATTATATGCACCTCCCCAGGATGAAATACAATATTGAATTAAGGATTGCACAAAAGCAAATATATATAAGCCTGAGAATATTTTCATTACAAGTTCTAGTAAAATTATTGAAAATGTACATTAGATGTCTAAGTTTAGTTTTAATGTTGTTAGTGTGGTATGTCCATTTTAAGTGTTGATCTAGTTCTATTCCCAAGTATCTAACTTATAAGTCGGCTTGACGGTAGATAAAAAAACACTGCCAATTATGGACACAATACTTCCTCGTGATTGATTCACACTGTAAACACGTGGAAATTTTGAAATTATATACTAAAATACTTCTAAACAAATATAGTTTATATGGTAGAATATTGTTTTTCTTTCATTCTAAATTCCACAAGTATAGACAAATAAAAAAAATTGTTAAATTTTTTTTAATTTTCTTAAATATCAGAGCTAAATCATATTTTATTAAAAAATATTAATAAATAAAATGTATAAAACCTTAATACACATGTACATACAGAATTTCATTAAAATCGAGTGTACCGTTCACGAGATATAAGCGTATAAGTAAAAAGTTAGTAATCTAGCGCATGGTCTCTATCACCAAGAACCGCTTTTGCGAAGTTAATTAATTTAAAATGGGTCCATCAACAAAATGTCTCCTATATGTTTATAAAATTTCATCGAAATTCGTTCGGAAGTTTCTGAGATTTGCGCGTTACAAGGAATATTTTTAACAGATAGATAGACAGACCGACAGACAGACACAAAACCAAAGTTGCTCAGGAGGTTATGAAACATACAGAAATGTGAAAAAAAGGAATTAAAATCGGAGCAAAAAAATATTTTGTTTTTACAACAAAAAAACAGAGTACTTTCGGTTCCTAATATTAGAAATCTCTCGGAAGTATAAACCTTAATTCAACATTTATTTATAGAAAGCTTTTATATGTCATTAGGTACCTAGCACTGAAATCTACATCAATGTTTTCTTTTAATAGACTCTAACTTTTTGCACGCAGTCACGCACTGCACTGCGTGCAACTAGGTTACATTTATAATAATAATAATAATAATAACAATAATGAGCTCCGTATTAGTAATAGCTATTGTGATAAGTTCCAACGGATTGGTGCACAATAACTGTAAATCCGAACTAGAACAATGTGGCCTAAAAAACATTGAATACCTGATCGAAACATCACAGAAGTCCGTCATTCTCTCTATAACATCTATCATCCGTAAATGTCTCAATATCAATTAATTTATGTACATATTGTTTTTAAAACCTATGTATGTATGTATACCTCAAATAAATGAGTGAAATCTTTGAATAATAATACTAACACTCTTTAGTGGAAGGTATAACCACCAAGCAAGGTTAATGCTCAAAGCATTTTCTACCACCTAACCCTTAGAGTCTTATTATTATGTGGTCACAAACTCAAAAATTAACGAGAAAAAATTCATGCACTGGGTGGGATTTGAACCAACGCATCTCTACCAGTTCACTTATTTGAACTCTTATTTATCTAAGTTTAGATTTTGAGTTTTATTATTATAGAGAATCATTATTGTTTGGTCAAAAAACTCAAAAAATATTGAGGAAAAATTCGTGCACTGGGTGGAATTCGAACCATCGGACCCGAATTATCAGACTAGCGCCTTAACCACATCTGGTTAAGGCCATCTGGTTTGTTAAGTTTCTTTCGAATGGGAGGTAAAACCCCAGCTTGAATTACCTTGTGTGTTAAAAAGACGTTGGAAAAATAATGTTTCACAATTATTGTAAACGCGGCTTAGAATTTGAAATGCCAAACGTCTCTCATAACTAAAGAGTCACCGGAAGGTGTAGTGGCGCTGGTGAAAGACCTGTATTGCAGTACGACTGTACAGAATACAGGGTGTTACCAAATGTGTGGACGATAATTATTGTTTAATTCCTGGGTATATCCGATTTCCGATATACGAGAGCTTTCCGTCGATTAAGTGCACTGGTAGTCAAGTGGTTAACGCGCTAGTCTGGTAATCCAGGTAGCGTAGGGATCCGTTGGTTCGAATCGCACCCAGTGCATGAATTTTTCCTCATTCATTTGAGTTTGTGACCACATAATAATAAGACTCTGAGGGTTAGGTGGTAGAAAATGCTTCGAGCATTAACCTCGCCTGGTGGTTGCCTTCCACTGAAGAGTATTATTATTATATTAACGTACTCGAATATCCTTGATACGACTGGAGGTGACAAAGAAAAATTTAGCGCGGAATTGATAGACGTTTTTGTAATTCATCTGTGGCGCTAAGTCACAGATTGTGTACTGTGTAAGATAGGGAAAACCGACGAATAGCGCAGTGACTTGTGATATAGAATTTGTCTATTAATTTCGCCCTTAAAATTCATAACTTTTTATTTAAATTTATATACATCAAGGTCACGGAAGGGTCTTGCGTGAACGGCGATAAAATAAATTGAATAGAGAATCAAGACACTTGTCAATTAAAAAAAAGACCCTAGGGTAGCCCCAGTACCACCCAGATCTAACCATGTTATTAAATGTAAGCGTCCTCAACGGAGTGACGAAAATCGTCTATATCCCGGTAGCTGAAGTGGTAAAGGCTGCACTCTGGGAATCCAGAGATTCTAGAGGTCGCGGGTTCGAAATCCAGCCGGGACACGACAAGTTATCCTCCCATTTGAGATTTTATTAATAGTCTTAATCTCGACCTCAGTAGCTTGATCCATGAGGCGGTGAACTAGTAACCTGGAGGTCGGTGGTTCAAGTCCCGGTTTCAGCGTAAATTTAGTAAAGCGAGTTTGAGTAGTTGTGACATGACAAAAGTGATCAACACAAATATGATAACTATTAATAGTCTTAATCGAGCAGTATAAATAAGGCGATATTATGATTTACTTCAATGAAAAATACAGACTTCAGCTGTTAAAAAAAGTGGAAGGAGTGTAAAAAAAACTTGCTTTGGTGAACGCACTGCTTTCTCGAAACCGGTACTAATCGTGCAGCATAAATAAGGCGATATTATTATTGTTATATCTAGTTGTAGGGAATAGGGTCTAGGGTCCAGAGTATAGGGTCTAGGTCTAGGGTCCTCGTTTCAGACGCCGACTACTTGTCCCTTAAGTTGGACTATAGTGTGTTGTGTGTTCTGAGTAGTTGCATATGTAGCTCAGTGGTAAAAGCGGCACTCTGTGAATCCATAAATTCCAGAGTTCGTGGGTTCCAAACCTAGTCGGGACTTACGGGATTTTTACCACACATAATAAGACGTCTTTGGCTTACTGCTGGAATAATGGAACTTGATAGTCTCGGAGAGTATAAATAGGGCCATATTATTATAAATATCTCGAATTTAATCCTGTTTCATAATTCGGCCCTCAAATTGTAGATTATTCATAATTTCCATTAGTCATTCCCTGTATTTAAAATTTTCTTCAAACCTGATTTTTATGTTGAGTGAAAGAATACTAAATATATCTACTTTTACAATAAAACTTACTTATGCATTACACAGAAAAACTAAGAAATATTTGATATATAAAATATATTGTGCACGATATACATTATGCTTTATACCATGTATAATATTATGTACGTACGTATATAATTCTATGTACATTATTCATATACTATATACAGTTATACATACATATATTTATGTAAAAAACCGTACATAGAAACTTATGGAAGTCACGCGATGGCAATTTTTTTAGCATTTCTTTTTTAAATAATATTTACCTACTTTTCATACCAAAATCTAAACAAAATTATTCGAAAGTTTGTTCTGTTATGATTTTCTGTTTTCCGTTCTGTAAAGTTCAAAGTTAAATCATTCAGAAATTTGTGAAAATTGTTTCAAGAGGAAATTGTTTTGAAATATTATCTTTAAATGTTTCATGACACTTTGAAAATTTAGTGTGGATTTTTCGGTTTAATTTTTTTAAGTATTGAATTAATTTTTTCATGTAGGTATATTGTATGTAATAAAATATATTTCAAAGGTGAAACATTTCTTCAAACTCACTACCGAGAGGGAACGTGCCTCTGAATTAATTATGTTCCTGTTAGTTGAAAAGTGGATTAAATAATATTAATTAAATAAAATATTTGTTATAAAGTGATTTATTTTTATATACTTTTTTGATAAAAATAGATAATTTACATATAAATGTATGCACAATCGTTACCTAATTGAAATAATTTTATTTTAATGCGTTTAAATTGTGTCATTTCTCATAGTGTCTCTGAATTTTTAAATAATGATGTCATATAAAAATAATGGATAACTTTTTTTAGAAAACATATTCATATGATAATATTTAAATTAATTAGTGATAATATAATTATGCATTGAGTTGGTTAACGTTAATTCTTAAAATGAAATACTTCTTTTTGTGATTAAAATATATAATGTGCTTTTAAGGTTGAGTTTGAATTATTTACAAATTTACGATTTAGGAATAAGTAGTTTCGATTTCTAATTTTAGCAATTTCTCCGAAGTAATAAATAGCATACGAAAATATGATTTAATAAATACCTAACAATTGACTTTTCAATAAAAAATTTCACCTAATTTTAGAATATTTGAAAAGAGTAAATTGTTTAATTAAATTTTACAATACAAATAATAAAATTCATCTAATTTGCTCATTTTGAAAATTCAATTTATTTTACTTCTTTTTCTTGTAAGCGCTTAATTTTAATTTTAATAAACTAAAATTGCAGGGATAACTAACCTAGTAGCTAAAAGCAGGGTACTCGTAAAATCGGAGATCGACAGTTCGATTCTGAAGCATGAAAAATTTAGGTTTCATAGATGATTACAATAAATTTTATTGTAATCTATCACTCTTTCAGTAATCTATCACTTGTATATTATAATAATAATGTTATCCGCAAGATAGGCACAGACACCACAGTGATGAGATGATTATAAGGACGCCCAGATCCAATGTCTAGGCTCCTTTCATGTCCGTTGATTCTATTTGGTTTTAACAAACTGATTTGAGATAGGTACGACAGCAGTTTCACACTCCACATCAACCTCACCCAGACTGGGTAGACACAGAAACAGCTTCACGAGTTCGGAGGGAACAGAATTTTCCAGGTGAATTTTCTCCTTAGAAGTACTCCTGAGGGAGAGAGCCACAAAAATTGCAAAAAAAACTAAAATAAATATACATTATTAAAAATACGTCTGCTCAAGCCGGGAATCAAACCCAGGAGTTATGGTTTAAACCTGAACCTTCATCTACATAATTTATAGTTTTTGTTCATTGTGTGATTTGTGCGGTATTTTTTAAATATAAAAATGAACATTAAAACGTTGATGGTGTGTTGAATGCACCGGCTCTTGTAGTATCACCGAAATTAAGCAACGTCCAGCGAGGTGAAGACTTCGTTATGCTGGCATAAAATTGGACGTTGGTTATAAATAGATACGTTTTTTTTTTCGTTGACAATATCGGGACAAGAACTCAAAATGTTTGAGTTAGAAGTAGCAAATAATGGACTTTCGCTATAAACGTTCTGTTATTATTTCAAGTCACATGTCAAAATGCTATTTTTTGAAATGCCATTAGCAGAATTCAACATAATTGACAAAATTATGGGAAGAGAGAGAGAAAGAGAGAGAGAGAGGGAGGGAGAGAGAGAGAGAGAAAGGAAAAGAGAGAGATAGAGAGAGAGGGATAGAGAGAGAGAGAGGAAAAGAGAGAGAAAGAGAGGGAGAGAGAGAGAGAGAGGAAAAGAGAGAGAAAGAGAGAGAGAGAAAAAGAGAGAGAGAGAGAGAGAAAGAAAAAAGAGAGAGAGAGAAAAAGAAATAATCAGGAAAATCACTCACAAGCACATCTCTCAAAACCATAGATTTTCCTCGAAATTTCGTGTCTAACCTCTCCTAATTGCCCCCGCCCCCTTCATCCCTCTCTCACCCAAAATCTCCTCACCCCTAATTGCCCCCTCTCTCACCCAAATCTCCTCACCCTAATTGCCCCCTCTCTCACCTAAAATCTCCTCACCCCTAATTGCCCCCTCTTCATCCCTCTCTCACCCAAAATCTCCTCACCCCTAATTGCCCCCCTCTTCATCCCCTCTCTCACCCAAAATCTCCTCACCCCTAATTGCCCCCTCTCTCACCCAAAATTCTCCTCACCCTAATTGCCCCCCTCTCTCACCCAAAATCTCCTCACCCCTAATTGCCCCCTCTCCCAAATTCTCACCCATCTCCCCTCACCCAAAATTCTCCTCACCCCTAATTGCCCTCTCTTCATCCCTCTTCACCCAAAATCTCCTCACCCCTAATTGCCCCCTCTCTCACCCAAAATCTCCTCACCCTAATTGCCCCTCTCCCAATCTCTCCCAATTCCCCTCTCTCACCCAAAATCTCCTCACCCCTAATTGCCCCCCCTCATCTCTCACCCAAAATCTCCTCACCCCTAATTGCCCCCTCTCTCACCCAAAATCTCCTCACCCCTAATTGCCCTCCTCCCTCTCTCACCCAAAGTCTCCTCACCCCTAATTGCCCCTCCCTCCCTCTCACCAAATCTCCTCACCCCTAATTGCCCCCTCTCTCACCCAAATCCTCCCTACCCCTAATTGCCCCCTCTCTCACCCATCTCCTCACCCCTAATTGTCCCCCTCCTTCATCCTCTCTCACCCAAAGTCTTTCCCCTCCTTCATCCTCTCTCACCCAAAGTCTCCTCTCCTCTCAGCCTCTTCACCCCTCATCACCAAGTCTCCTCACCTCTCCTAATCCCATCTTCATCCTCTTGACAAAGTCTCCTACTACCCTATTTCCCCCCTTATTCCTCAAAACTTTCAAAAGTTTCAATTTCAACATAATTGACAAATTGAGCGAATTTTGAGGACTGTTTCCTTATCTTCAAAAGTTCAATATTCAACATAATTGACAAATTATGAGGACTAAGAATATCAACATAAGAAAAATAAGAGAAGAGAGAGAGAGAAGAAAAAAAGAAAGAGAGAAGAGAGAGAGAGGAAGGAGAGAGAAGAGAGAGGGATAGAGACAGAAATAATCAGGAAAATCACTCACAAGTCATAAGCACTCAAAACCATTGTTTTTCCTCGAATTTTCGTGTCTCACCTCTCCTAATTTGTCCCCCGCCCCCTATCATCCCTCTGACACCCAAAGTCAGAACCCCCCCCCCCCCCTCCACCGAAAATTCCTCAAATTTATCCTACTCTTCTCTCTCTCTCTCTCTGTCTACATTGAAATAATAAATAAATAAATACGTTTCTTTTTTGTTTTTATATCACAATTTGATACCACAAGAGACAATGGTAGAAGTGCTGAGTCATTCTTCCACTGTCTGGCTACCATCGTTCACGATAACGCCGACCTATGATGATGACAATTATAGTGCGTAGCACAGAATTATATGACTTCTAATTATCTTCAAAAGGTGAATAACTATCTTGTTTTTGCCTATAATTCCGTAACTGGTCGCTACTCACATTGAAGTAACTACTCATTATTCCTCACGAGGTATGAGTGGCCCCCGAACATTCACGTACAGAGCAGAAAAAATCATGACCCGCTGAGGATCGAACCCATGCCAACATGTACATGTACAATGCCTAGCGCGCTAATTCATTCGCCACGGTCACTACAGATAATTAAAAAATTATCTTACAACAACAGAAGTTAAAAAAAAAGTTAACTACTTTCGTAAAATTACAACTACTCAAACTCGCTTTACTAAATTTACTCCGAAACCGGGACTTGAACCACCGACCTCCAGGTTACAAGTCCACCGCCTTATCGATCAAGCTACTGAGGTCGGTTAATAACAACAGTAAGTTCTTACTAGAATGATAATGAGGACAGGTGTTTCTCGTGAACCTCAGTTTCAAGGTGAGACAATGAAAAATGTCCTTACATTGGAAGGAGGGTAGAGAAGAGAATGAAAGAGAAGGAAGAGAGGAGAGGGAAGGGGAGGGGGACAGGGAGGAGATAGAGGGGAGAAAGAGAGGAGAGAAGGAGGAGAGGGGGAGGAGAGGGGGAGGAGAGAGAGAGAGAGAAAGAGAGAGAGAGAGGAGAGAGAGAGAGGAGAGAGA